>JAUMHB010085057.1:0-11705 GCA_032359685.1 Pittosporum tobira
CCCCCCCCCCCCCCCCCCCCCCCCCCCCCCCCCCCCCCCCCCCCCCCCCCCCCCCCCCCCCCCCCCCCCCCCCAGGGGTGTGCTGTGCTGTGGTTTTTATTTTATTTTTTTTTTTAAATGCGTAGGGAGGGGGTATGGGTTTGTTAAAAGGAGAAGAAAATAGTTTAAACCCTGTCAACAAATACACAATCACCATAACAATAAGAGGAATACCTGTTTGACTTCCCCATTCCATATGCAGTGAACAGCTAAAAATCCGATTACAGCTGGCACAATATATAAAAGCGCGGGCTGAAAGGAATATAAAAACCATAATGTGATTACCAACAAGTTGACAGCAAAATATAGTATGTAGGAGGGGAATTATCTAACAAATGAACATGTCTTCTTCTTCGGAAAAAAAAAAAAGGAACATATCCTCCAATCAAAAATGTTACATTTTACAACAAAGAAGTCACAGGCCACCCACCTGAGCAGCTTGAAACCAGTTCATAACCACAATAGTAAGGACCAAACCGACAGTGTATCCTAGAAAAGCACTCTTGAAATACTGGCTCTCCTTCCCTCTGGAAACATCAAACCGCAACGCCAGAGCTACAAAAATGCCTGAGAATTGCAAGAATTTATAGAAAGTCCAGTCAAACATTATCCTGCTAGAAACATCCTCCACCAAAAATCCTTCCCCACATTAAACCCCAAAAAGAATAGGTCTTTCATTGCTTAATAAATAGTACTGCATGTTTACAGATAAGATCCATGGGTTTGACACTTATTCTTAGAATATCAATTCCAAATTGAAATAATTTTTACCATTAAATTGTTTCAAAATTTGAGTCCTTTAAACAACGTAAAAGTGCAAGGTCATAATCATACAACCACTGTGAAAGTTTTGTACAGAGTCACTGCTAGCAATTTCCTCATCAATCAAGTATAATATTTTCCCAGGCCTTCACCCATATTATGCACAGAAAAACATAACAAATCCAACAAAATGCAGGAATTTATTCATTAAGGAATAAAACAAAAAAAGCATATAACGCAATATTAGTGTGTAATAACCAAATCTTGAACCGACACCGTTCTCTTTGTTTAACAAATTTAAGTAATGCCCTTCTTATGGATGCAACAAATCACTTTTAAATTAAATATGATGCCGTGGCAGCAAACATATTTAATATAGTTCATACCATTGACAATATCCGTGTTTAAAATAATCAGACAATTTGGTTTGTGGATGCAATACCTGGAATCACTATATCTCCAAGTCCAAGCATTGAAAATGGGCGTGTAGCATTTGCTGTTGGGAATAAAAGCTGCATAAGAATTAAAAGATCATCAAATCAGCATAGAGGCCACATATTAGATGTATTCCCTATGAAAAAAGCCACAATGAAGCCAAAAAGAAATTTTCAGTTGACCTGATGTACTGACCTTTATAGGAGCATCAAAAGATTTAGCAACACTAACCATTACTGGGGTAAAAAAGACCCAGAAAATATCATATACAAAAAGTCCAGCCTGCAGTTTCAAGCACAGAAATCATTAGATAGAAGTACAATCAACTGACTTCAAGTGGACATATATTACAAGTATATAGCATATATGTGCATATATGATAATGCTGGCACAATCAGTAAAGGATGTTTAAAAAAGGTATGGTTGAGCGCACAACTTCTGATAACTCACTCATGAGAAACACTGATAATTCACTCAGGATATACAAGTCTATAATAAGGCAAGTCTCCATTACTCTTAGGAATTTCAGAAAATCACTAGTAAAACAAAGGAAATAGAAATTAATGCAGTGTTTGTCTGCTATGATAGATAATATTATGGTGGTTGTGAGAGGGGATATATTTGCAGTCAAGAATAGAGTATAAAAAAAAGTAAAATATTCTAGTAATTCAATAGAAACAGCATCATGGGACAGGTGGCCTGTAGTAAAATTTGTTTTGAAATTTGTTACATAAGCACACAGAGAATACTTACAGGAGGAAAAAAGTTGAAAAACTTAACATGAACCATTGCCATTTCACTGATGTATAACAATCGGTTCTAAATATTGTTTCAGAAAACGTAGCTTTAAAAGTTGACTAGTGACAAACTGACAAAAGTAATTTTCCCAGCTGTCGTAGCTCAAGCGCTCAAATAAAAATACTGAAGTGAACATAATCTAATCATTCATTCTTACCAGAAGGATGGTGCCAGTCTTGAATGATCCCAAAGAGAGCATTTCAATGCCCTACAATTCAAAGTGAAAAGGAAATCAAATAAACCAAATTGAGCCCATATGGCATGTGTGTTTCTCCTTTTACCACATCTGAAAATTTTTCCTTGTGGTTTTGAAAATAAATATGTAACACAAAAAAAATTTCCACATTGTGAAGACTGATATAATAGTATTAAATGATGATGCTAAACCTGAATGCAGAAAGCGAGACCCAACGTATTGTTAGCCAACCAATGCTTCTGGGAAGCATACCACGCACAGAAAAAGGTTCCGGGGATCGCTGCAATTATCTGAGACCTTGTGAACTCAACCTCCAAAGCTTCATAAAAGTGTAAAGCAAAACATCATTCCGCTTATTCCAAGCATGGTACAGACCTACGCTTAATTGGAAAAGGCATAAAGCTACAAGTGCACTGATCATCCAAAAACTAGTAGCATAACATTTGAACATAATATATGGATACAATATTAAAGAAAAATAGCAGGCAGATAGATCTCAGAGCACCGTAACTTGGGGTGTTAAACAAGCCGAGCTTGTCAAGCTCGAGCTGTCGAGCTCGACTCGTTCATTTAAATGAGCTTTTTTCTTGAGCTCAGCTCGTCTAACCCAAATGAGCGTTTTATTGAGCTTTTAATGAGCAGAACTCTGAGTTTTTTCATGAAAAATCTGAAAATATTTAATGTTATTGAGCTTTTATCAAGCCAAGCTTTGAACGAGCCGAGGTCGAATTTAACTCATAAAACTAAATGAGTTTTTTTAATGAGCTTGAGCCGAGCTTTAATCTAGTCAAGCTCGAGCTTTAAACGAGCCCTCGGCTCGTTTAACACCCCTAACCGTAACTATGGTTTTACAAATTAACCAATACCTACAAAACAATCAGTATCATGCAGTTTCACAAAATGATTGCAAAAGAGACTCAATCTGATTTTTTTTATCACCAAGTATTTGTCTCAACTGACAAAGATAGAACAGCGAAAAGGAAAATCTCACTTCCAAATAAATCATGCTGATGCAAGTCCATGTCAGGACTGGATTGGCCTCATGCAAACATGACGAAGAATAATAACTTTCTTTTTGACAGGGTTTTTAATTTTTCCCCCTGCCTTAGTGATAATTTTAAATATCAACCCAGTAAAAAATTAGAAGCCATTAACAAAACATAGTCTCAGAAAGAATTACCAGCAAGCAAGATACACTACCAAAAAGTAAAATGGAAAACAGGAAAAGTAATAAGTGATATAGGGGGGACATGAAAGAACTACTAACTGCTAAAGTATGGAAAATGCCAGTTTATAACATCTTCATTCCAATGCTTTGGCAGAAACCGTCTAATTGCAGGTAACAATGTTGCCCTGCAAATAATAATTGTGAAAAGAAAAATGAGTAATAATATAGCACCTCAAAATGAACTAGCTTTCACAAATATTGTTCAAATATTTTTAGCAAAGTAGAATGATCCACAGAGAGAGTACATACGAAAGAGCGACAATCCCGAGGACAAAGAAGTAGCAAGTCAGCACAGCATTGACCAGGTCTTTCGAGAGAAACTTGAAAAGCAAGAACAAAGACAGCAGCATCGCACTCCCAACCAATGGGAATCGCATGGCATGTTCATTCGACATAGTCTCCTGCAAAATTAAGCACATGACATTATTATTAGTTTTCTTTAGAATTTAATACCAAGATTTCCCAATTTTAAATATAGGGGCAATATCGCCCAACAAAATTGATGTGTGATATACTTACCGAAGGTGGCATTGGCTTGACAGATCGGTAGCATCCCACGTAAACCGTGAGGCAAGCAGTCAAAACAACATTTAAATTTGGATCTACTTTCACAAATAATGGTGCCAGAGATAAACCTGCAACCAATAAGATATGGATAGATAAGAATCACAAAGGGAAGTGATCTAGGGAACAAGAACCGGGCGGTTAAAACTAACATAGTGAGAGAAAAAGAAAAGTTTTGAACCAAATAATTGTTTTGAAACTAAGGGTGGATATAGGAGTTTCTTGTAGGGCTATGTGTCTTCATTTCCAAACAGAAAAACTGAAAGATCGTACCCCAGTGCACAAGGACCCCACAAACAGCAGGATCTGGGCAAGGTCAGATGTATGCAACCTTGCCTCTCTTAATAGAAAGGTCGTGTTGGTGACATAACATGTGATCAAGCATTCAAAAAAGTGCTTAGTTGACCACTGAGTCAACATGACCTTCTTTCTAATAAAATTTCTTTTGAAAAAATAAACTACAAGGGGCCTTTGTGGTCAACCAGATCTTTTAGCCTGCCCCAACTCCAATCTTATTCATCCGTACCAAGACCTTAACCTCCCACTCATCCTAATAGGAGCAAGGTAATATATATAGAAGTCCAATTCTCTCCTCCAGATAACTCTGGAACAAAGTTCGTTTGCACCTTTTAGATGCAATATATTTCAGAAACTTTAACCAATAAAGAAATAGTAAGATCTCAAAATATTGCACTATCCATGCAATAGGAGCCAACCATACTCTGGGTTTTAGCAAAGACACAACACAAGATCTCTTACTTGCATCTATGAAAGCACCAATAACCAAAATATTCATCTTCTATATGACCCGCAACATCCTCAGGATGTCACCTTAAGAATAAATATCCCACTTGATGTGCCTCCATTTTTCATAGTTACATACATAGCCATACTAGCACAATATGAAATAGTTTCATCTAACTCACAAAATACCTAGTGAATTTTAAACCCTTCTCAAAGCCATAGTCCCTATGTGGTCACCCGGGTAAGGAAATTGATAAAACTAATCAAACCAACTCTCACTAACATCAAAGAGAAACCTAAAAAAAGAAAAAACAAAGTAAAAAGGCAGCATAACCAAGTAAATTCCAGAATTCCCAAAAAACTTCCCTTTGGCCTAGATTAACCATATATCTGCCAATGTTTGGTAAACCAAACTGGTAAATCACGGTGTAACAGATACTTCAAAAAGGTTTCAAAATTAGCATGACCACACACTTCCATATGAATATTCATGAATACAAAAATTATCACTCTTTGTTCAAAAACTAGAGATACATTATCTTTCAAGAAAAAATAAAATTTGCAAACATATCACAACACTAACTAGAAATTCAGCAGCAGTAACATGATAGAACACAATCAACCAAGAACCAAAATGGCATATTAAGAACTCCGTATCACTTTATAGTCTAAAACAGTCTAAAATGGAATATGTATCTCTGACGGTATATGAAAAATCAATACAAAATGGAGCAGAAGCACACCTAAAAGAGCAAGATTGGCAGCACGCTCACTATTCTTCATTGCAGTATGTGCTTGTGTCAAATTTGATGCAGTTTCCGTTCAAGATTATTGCAATCCTTGACTAATAATACAGAAAAGATGTAACCTTTTACAAGTTTATAACCATTCATATGGGAAATTGCTTAATCTTTTCAAAATTTTAAAAAAATTCAAAGATCTGAAAATGATTCTATACAAAATTAACAACACGTATTATTATATGTAGGAACCAATACATATACATAAAGATTACCTGAAGAGAGAAGAGAGACGTAAGAAATCTCTCCTCGCTCTAGCGATCGTAGGACATGCAGATCGGAAAGCCGCTTCGAGGGAGAGAGAGGTGAATTCGTCTGTTCTTCAGGGAGGGTTTTATCGGAGAGAGAAAAGAGTTAAATTAGAAGGTAGCAAGGTAAGCGTATTGATTTTCGAACCACGTCTGTGGAGGCATATCGTCCAATAATTGGTCGCCATGTCAGCTTTTTAAATATCTTTGCGCCATACAGTTGTTCGAGATGCATAATAAAAAGTACGAGAATCGATATGGTTTAGTCAAAATTTAATCAAAGTATGGATCAGGTAAGATTGGAATGGCTTTTAAAAGATCAAAAAAATTATAGGAGAAAGATTGGCCTGATTGAGTCAATTTTTGGATCGATCCTGATTAATGACCGGTCTGAGTTTAGGTATGAAAAATCTACAAAAATTATCAAGTATTATAAAAAATTAATTTATTTATTTTTAATACTTTTTTTAAAAATTACTAAATTTTATTTAAAAATAAATTTATAACTATATAAATTACTAACTACCTAAAATAAATAACTCTATAAAATAATTAACTATATAAAATAACTATATAATAACATATATAACTAATTATAAAAAATAACTATTTTAACTAATTTAATAAAAGTAGAATCATGAATTACTAACTTAATAAAAGTATTCTGGAAGTTATATAGAAAATAAATTTAAATAATTTTATAAATTAAAAAAATTAAAAAATAGAAAAAGCTCGGTTGAGGATCGTTCCAAGACTGGCCCGGACCAGTAGTCCTCAACGGGCCTCATTTTTTGGTACATAATATGGTCCGGCCCGACCTAGTCAACTAAAAAGACCTACTTGGTCTTTTTCAAATAAAAATCGATCCTGACAAGTCTTGGCTAAAACCCGACGGATCAATCTTTTTGTACATCTCTACATAAAAGTGTCACGATGTGCGACAATAGACACCCCTCAAGTTGCACACATTCCCATTTTCACCCTCTTAAATGGTTCAGATTTTTTTTGTTATTGTTGTTGTTTTTTAATTCTTTTTTTTTTTGCTTTAATTTATAGTAAAAATTAAATTTAAATTTAAAAATAGATGTTTAGAATTTGATGTTATTTTATAATTTTTTATTTTAGAAAAAAAATATTTATTTTATACTTCTTAAAATTCATTTATAATTTTAAGTTATTATGCTAAGTTTAGAAGAACAAAATGTTATAAATCAAATGAATGACATCTAATTTATTTTCACAATTTTTGTAAGACAAACTAAAATACAAAGATGAGCTCTCATTTATAAAAATTTGATATAAACGTGATTTTAAAAAATTTCATAAAATATGAGTCATATGATTTTAAAACATTGCATGAAATATGAGTCATAGAATAAATTATTAATTTATATATTACTTTTTTCTTTTCTTGTGTTTGTGATTTATAATAAAAAATTAAATAACTTTTTTCTTGTGTTTGTGAGTTGAAAAGAAAAGAAAAGATAATATGTTACCATTTTGGATAATATATGTGGAGGAAATAACAAGTAAATTAATTTTGTGGTATTAAGAAACGAATGATATTGTAGGCATTACAGAAAAATGAAGATGAACAATAACTTTTCTTCATGAACAACAACTTTTCTTGTCAAATTTGACAAGAAAACAAGGTGCAAAAAAAAACACGGATAAACGGTAACTTTTCTTCCATTTTCTTTTCATTTCTGTTGAGCAAAAACTCAAAAACACTGATTAACAGTAACTTTTCTTTTCTTTTCTTGACTTTGTCAAACTCACAAACAAGGCATTAGTTCTAAACATGTATTTCCGAATTTAATTTTAGTTATAAGTTCGAATTTCGAAATAAAATAAAAAAGAAAAACACAAAATGATAATATAAGGCATCTAATATACATTGTATTATTTATTTTTATAAAAAGGAGTATGAGGAGTATACATAGTATTCTTTTCGTCCAATTTTTATTTGTCCTACTCTTTGGATTATTTGTGGCACAAGTTTTAATAAATACAAAAAATATAGCTATACATTTTAACTTTTGTATATTAAGTATATTAGAAAGTATAACATACAAATATATTAAATATTTAAAAATATAATATACAATTAAAATTTTAAACATCTTCAAATTTGTGATAAAAGTAGTCAAAAATATTAGAATAATAAAAGTTGAATATATAAAGGAATATATAGTAATAAAAAAATGCACTGACTATAAACAATATAGGATTTTATACATAGATAGTTTGTATTATTAATGAATAGATTAACTAAATCAAATGACTGACATTGTTTTTGGTTTTCTAAATTTATAAAATATGGACAATAAAATAAATAATTTATTTATATATTTTTTAAATGTAACTAAAAAACAATTATGATAAAAAACACACGCGAAGCGCGTGATCTTAACTAGTTTCTATTAAAAAAGAACTAGAATGTAAGAATGCGGGTCAGACTACGTTGTTTGTTGTTTTGGGATTGTTTTTTTTTTTTTCTTTCAATTTTCAAGCTTCCACGAACGGGGTTCTATCTCATTCTAAAAGTTTTAATGCTCTTATTGCTTTGTCTACCATTGTTGCTGTTGATTCTCTGCTGTATTTGCTTCATCAGATAATTCAGATGATTTGTGGGACAAATCATAGTTACATTTGATAGTACTCATTTGCTCGTTTTGCTCATTTGATCATTTTGCTCATTTCACTTGTTTTGGTCGTTCTCTACTATACTGGATTTAATAGTTTAGGTTTATTATGTAATAAGCTAAAAATCGTTCTACGAGAAAGCTTAATAGATATGTTAGGGAATATTCATATTATTAATATTGTTAGGTCCTTGATGAGTAAAACAAATTAAGAAGGTGAAAGTGTGATGCCCTGACCTCCGTAGAACTTGAGAACTGATCATCAAAATACATTTACTTACTCTTCCTTTAAAATTCAACAATTATTTTTCTTGTTTTTCATCTTCCCCAAGATCTTACATACAATGTCCTTTCATTACAATGTAGCGAAAATATAACAATATAAACAAAATTTATATAAATTTACAAATCAGCCTCTCACTTCAATCTTCTATCCTCATGCTAGAAAAACCCCAAGTTCCGTCTCGTCCAAGATCTCTCGATGCCTCGTTTCCAAATTTAACTAACTGCAAAAATAATTAAATCATAATAAGGGTGAGCGAAAATACTCAGCAAGTACATCCCTTTCAATGCTAAAACATATTAATTTTAATCAAAATATTTTCAAAATATTTCATAATAAAATCATGTCTTGAAAATACATGCAATGCATTTGATCTCAAAATTTCTCAATTGATGTTTAATTCCTCATTCGCCTGGTCTGTTTCATAGATTGAATCCACATAATGTTCATTCGCCTAGTATTTTTCTTTGACTAAACCTCCCATGGTTATCGTTAATTATTTTTTCCTAAGCATGCATAAAACAAATACTTTTCAAAACATTTATCAAAACTAAGTGCAATCTTGTATGCACAAGGAAACAACTCATGCATTCATGACAATCAATATTATGTACATGGAAACAACAACTGTATGTAAAAGAAGGGGCGAGAGAATGCACTTGCCTTACTGCGCTTTAAACTTACTCTTCAAAAGTACGCTTGCCGATTCTTCGTCTCCGTTTACATTTTCGTTTTCGTTTTTTCATTTAAGTCCAATTTAGCCTCAGAGCCTTCTCTAGCCCTTAAATAAACTCCTATATTCATAAATGGTCTCGTATCAGTCATTAAATGACCCTAAAGCATTACTACTTATTTCCATGACTTAATTTAACTAAATCTAAATTCCAGTTTTACTGAGTTAGTAGCATTCAAAAACATATAACTTTTTGTCTTGTACACCGCTTATTAATATACTTATTTTTTCCAAAAACCAAAATTTTAGGACTTCGTCTAGACTCAAGAATGAGTTCATTCCATTCACTTATGAAGAATATACAACTTTTCAAAGTTAGGTAATATTCCAGAAAACTCTGTTCTGTAGTGTGTTTCTACAGCACAATTTGGACATTTTATAAAAATACTAAAAAACCTCCGAATGAGCTAAAATTTTTCATATTTGAACTAAAATTTTTCAAGTATTCACAAAAAAAATAGTAAATTTTTGATAAATACATTATTTTCTATGATTTCCCAAAGTTGATTGAAAACTCAATCACTCTGTTTTTGCAGAAAGCCTACTATAGTCTCATTCCATAAATTTATTAAAATACCAAATCAACTCCAAAAATTACGAAACATGGTGAAAATTATCTACACATATCCAAGTATGTCAACAAAAAATTTCAAGTCCATTTGACAAGCCAATTATTTTTCATGCATTTATGAATAGTGCTATAGTGACCAAAATTCCATATTTTGTAAGTTACCAAAAACAATATAACCTCTTTTAATCCTTTTCTAAGCATACACGAATCAACTTGAACATAATAACACCTTTTAATCACTTGAAATTCATATTATTTAACCCAATTTCAACCATGATAAATGGTATTAATCCACAAATCCATCATCCAACTAATTTATCAATTAAATTATCATCTAATCATTTTAATCACCAAATCCATGCTTTCAAATTAACACAAATAACAACTTGAGCTAGGGTTTGGGGATTATACCTTGATCAAAGCTTGGATGAATTCAACTCCTTGTCTTCCCTTGCTTTTCCTTTTTTTTTTTCTTCTTTTTTCTCTCTCTATATCTCTCAAAGTTGGAAGCAAAAATGAAGAACACTCCTCCCTTTCATGCTTTTGCTGGCCATATGGAGAGATGGAAGAAAAAAATCTTATTTCTTTATATATATATATATATATATATATATATATGGATGGACAAATTAGTAACTTTACCATGAATGGCTTCTCCAAGAAGCCAAGGAAGATTTAGTAATTTTATTCTCAATTTATCACTTGCATCTCATTTGTTTCAAGATTTTTTGCTTTGCCCCCTATACTTTATCTCATAACCATTTAGTCTCAATACTCAAATTGTAATTTCCAAAATAATATTATTCTCCATCCTCCAAAATAAATAATTTACATAATCCCTTATTTTGAAAATCCGAAGTGTCACAAATAATATTTTTCAAAATATTTGATTACTTAAAACTTTGCACTACTATTGCAAGTCTTACTGCAGTACGTTTTACTTGAGTTTGCAGCGGATAAAATAGCCTTTTGTTGTCTTACTTACAAGTTGACTTCTATCATGTTAAATTTTAACACATACAATAAGCACATATTACAATAAATAAATATGCAAAAAAGTAAATGCAGACATGTAAAGGGGACAAAGAATTTTTGCAATGGTTTGTTTTCTACTCCACTCTTCTTTTTTCTTTTTCTTTTTTTTTTTTTTTTATATAAGGGAATCAACTAATGTAAGAACCCAATATTTTCAACATGTTATAAAATTTATTTATTTTTAACAGTATGATAGTTTGGGGATAAAATAAATTGTAGGGTGCTAAATGCAAATATTGGGTTTCGACAAAAAGAATGTCAACGTTAAAGTTAGGCAATATTTGTTCTCGTACTGTGTGCCGCAAAATATTTGTGGACCTCACAACGGAAAACGTGTTGACCACACAACCGAAAACGTGTGGACCCCACTAATATTCGTCGGACGACTTTTGAGATGTCCTAAAATTCAAATGATCAATAATTGTTGGTATGCCACTTTCTACTATATTATTACTCTGACAAAGATTGCAACAGTAATATAAATAATTGTGTGTATATATATATATATATACACTTGATGTTGATGTATTATAAATAATTTTCTACAATCAGTGTCAGCAATTATCAAATATACTAATATTATTTTAGAGTATGGTATAGCTGGATATATGAAAATAATTGTGA
>JAUMHB010085101.1:0-11701 GCA_032359685.1 Pittosporum tobira
ATTCGTTGTGAGACCGATCCTTGTAATATAACAGGGTGAGTTGCCTAATATTGGCTTCTCAATATCTTTAGTTGTTACCTGACGACCAGATTTCCACGAGATTTGGAGGTGGAAATTTGGGGGCGTCACAGTGAAAAGTTTAAAATTTTCACGGACCACAAAAGCCTGTAGTACATATTCACTCAGAAGGAGCTGAATATAAAACACAGGAGATGATTGGAACTGATTACGAACTATGACTGCACCATCAATTATCATCCAGGCAAAGCCAACATGGTAGTTGATGCGCTAAGTCATCAGGAGAAGTTGAATGCACTTTTAGTGCAAGAAGAAATAAGGAAGGACTTCAAACATATGCAACTCAAAGTAACGTTCCCCAGATAAGGAACAGAAGTACTGGGAGCAATCAGTGTAAAGAAAATGTTAATTAACCGAATTAAAGATGTGCAAAAAAAGCACGAAGAAGAAAGCAAAAAACTTATGGAGAAAGGAAGAGAGAAGTATCGCTTGGATGGAGATGGAATACAACAGTTTGAAAATCGAATATGGATTCTCCAAGACGATGAACTAAAAAGGGAAATTTTGCATGAGGCACACAATTCAAAATTTTATGTGCACCCTGGCGGCACCAAAATGTACGGTGATCTTCGTAAAGATTTTTGGTGGCTGAATATAAAGAGAGAGATAGCCGAGTGGGTGAGTCACTGTCTGACTTGCTAGTGGGTTAAAACAGAACACCAAAAACTGAGTGGATTGCTGCAACCATTGGAGATTCCTAAGTGGAAGTGAGAGAACATTTGTATGGACTTCCTCACGGCACTACCCTCGACCCTGAGAGGTATGAACGCGATTTGGGTCATTGTTGACCGATTGACCAAATAAGCGCACTTCGTGCCAATCAAGAAAACATACAAGATGGAGTAATTGGTGAAGTTGTATGTTAAAGAGATAGTGAGTAGACACAGCATGCCAATTTCAATCGTATCCGATCGAGACGCTATGTTTACATCATGATTTTGGAATAGTTTCCAGGAGTACGGCATTCCACCCTCAAACGGATAGATAAAGTGAAAGGATAATATAGACATTGGAGGACATGCTGAGAGCTTGTACAATGGACTTCAAAGGGAGTTGGGATGATCACCTACCGCTGATCGAGTTTGCTTACAATAACAGTTATCACGTGAATATAAGGATGCCATCTTTTGAAGTGTTGTATGGGAGAAAGTGTATAACCCTATTGTAGTGGAATGATGTTGGGGAGAGGAACCTAAAAGGACATGAGCTGGTGCAACAAGTCGAATATGCCATCAAGGTTATTCGTAAAAGGATGAAAGCAGTTCAAGATAGACAGAAAGAGTATATGGATCGATGCCGCAAAGATAAAACCCTAGAGGTGGGCGAATACACATTTCTGAAAGTGTCACCCTATAAAAGAATGATGAGATTTGGCAAGAACGGGAAACTGAGTTCCAAATTTGTGGGACCTTTCCAAATCTTAAGGAGAATCACAGCAGTAGCCTATGAACTAGCCCCACCGCAAGCCTTAGGGCATATTGACAATGTGTTTCATATATTCATGTTATGCTCGTATAAACCTGACTTCCATAGAGAAATTGACTACCAACCCATCGAAATAAATCAAGACTTGACCTATGTCGAAATCCCCATAGCGACAATCGACCGTCAAGTCAAGAAACTATGCAACAAAAAAATCGCATCAGTTAAAGTTATTTGGAGGAACCACGACGTCGAAGAAGCGATGTGGGAGCTAGAAAGTGATATGAAGATTTACCCTCACTTATTTAATATGTAAATTTTGGGAACAAAATTTCTGTAAGGACGAGAGAATGTGAGAACCTGAATTTATTAATAAACGATTATTGATATAAATTTTTCTTTTATATTATTTAATGAATTTATTCTCTGTATTTCTATATTACAGAAAATTAAATTAAAATAAAAATATTATACTCAAGGGCATTTTGGTTATTTTGACAAAAGTCATGCTCAAGGACATTTTGGTTATTTTGATAAAAGTTATGCTCAAGGGCATTTTGGTTATTTTGACAAAAGTTATGCTCAAGGCTATTTTGATCATTTTGTCAAAAGTTATGCTCATAAACATTTTGGTTATTTTGACCATAAAGTTAAAAAGTGTTCAAAATCATAAAACGTTCAAAGATCTGGAATCAGTGCAAAAAAACAGTGAATCGAAACGCCGTTGGATTTTCAGTTTGACAAAGTCTTGGGATGACTTTTTGATCGGAGCGTCGTTTGAAAAAACGGATAGCGCTGTTAGAATCGCAACGTGCCAAAACATAGGGATAGAGTATAATATTGTATTTTTAATTTTTGACATTTTAATTAATTATTTAATTAATAAATTAATCGATTCGTAAATCGAGACAAAACAGTAAATTTGAATTTTGAATTTTTAGTCGAGTTGACCAAGTGGCGGCCACTGCCATGTGGACCACTAGGGTTTATCTTTTTCCTTTTGTCCCCTTTTTTTTTTCTTTTCCCCCTTTCCTTTTTCCCTTTTTCTTTTTGCCCCCAACTTTTTTTGCAGGTTTTGCAATTTGCCAAATCACTGATCAATCCCTTTCTTGCTTCGATTGAAGTTATTTGATGTTGTAAATGATCTTTAAAATGCAAACAACCTAACCTTAATCCACTACACAAGCTGAACATCACTACACAAAGTTTTGTTCTTGTTCTTGGTACGGGTTCGATCAAAGCACCAATTTTGTTATTATTTTGATTAAATTGATGATTTAGATAGTATTTAGGAGTTAATTAGAACTGATTTGAGACTTCAATTGATCAAAATGATCAAGAATCGAGCTATCTAAGGCCGATTTATATTCAGCTTAAAGTCTGGTGTGTTCTTGATCAAAGATCAGATTTTTGGGCTCAAATCGAATGTGTTTGAGTCGATTGAAAGGTCCAATGGATTTTTACAGTTGCAACGATCATTTTGGTACATTTCAATCGAATTTTCATACTGTTTTGAAGCCAAAATCAATTTTCTGATGAGCTTCTAGCTGCCAGTAATGGCTTCTTGGTCAGAGGTGACGGAGATGACATCCAACTACTGTTTTCTACATAGTTCACTGATGGGGATGATGAATTTCAATGTTTCATCAATCTCTTTGTCACAAAATTGATCTTTCCATCAAAATTTTTGTGTGTGTGTGTGTGTATGTGCATCCGAGGTGAAGCCGAAACTTTTCCGGTGAGGCCCGATGCTGGCAAGCTTGAGGCTGTCGGAATCTAGGGCAAGGAAGGTGGCCGGAGGTGGGGAGGACCAGTTGACCAGGCAACCGGTTAATGGTTGACTTGGTCAACATGGTCAAACTATAATTTTAATTTATTATTATCATTATTATTTTTAGAACGGTAAAATTACCAAAATACCACTCTGTAGTAAATTATCAAACTGCCCTTAGGGTGTAATTACAAAAATGTCACTATAGTATTATTTATAAAACTGTCATTTACCCTTATTTACAACAATAACATTGAGTTGAAAAAATTAAAAATGAACATGTTAAATTTATTTTTAACTTGGAAAGTAAATTTTCTTAAATTAGAAAAATATTGCATTTAATTAATTTCTATTTTATTTAGATAATAAATTAGAATATTTAAGGAATATTATTTTTAACTCCTTTTAATGATTTGAGTATCATTACGACATGATTACACATCTTATTTGTTGTCTTAAAATATCTTACATTTTTATACAAATGTTATATCCAAACAAGGATCCGATGAAGTATTTTAGTGTTAAGAATACCTCAGGATAAATGAGAGGAATAAATTGGACAAAATGAGTCAAATGACTAATTGTCAAATAATAATAATTTTGCCCTTTGAAATTTTGTGTACGTTTATGTCATTTTTAAATTAGGAAAACTGCATGATGCTTAGGATTATTTTGAGAGTGAGCAACCTATTTTAAAACGACGATACTAACGATAGGTTGTTATTATTATAGGAACGTACATGAGAGGGCAAGAGAACATACGATCGCAAAACGCGTCACGTGGAAACTTTAGAAAGTTATTACTCTCTACACCTATGTATAAGTTATTGTTCACTTATGCATGCGATTTATTCAGCTTTTCATATGTATGATTTAAATTCCATTATGCGTATTTGCCATGATTGTACAAATTTAACTACTTGTACAATATTTATTGCTTCAAGTTAAATTCTTGAACTTGTTTAAAATGGTTATACATATCAACCGTGTATGAACATGCCATGTTGAAATGTGTATCGTATTCATGAAAATTAGAAATCGAATATTGAACATAGCTAAAGACCGATGTGTCGGGACCCTACATGGTTAATTCCTGTAGCTATGACGTATACGGGTACAAGTTGTTAAACTTGACTTTGTGTTGAGGATGACTATTTGACAAAGTGTCGGGCATAAATGTTATCCAATTTGTGTTCAATCATTCATAATGTTAATTGTTAATTGACGTGATATTAATTTACTCGTATATCATGCATACTTTGATGGAATTCATATTAAACTCGTGAATTCAAAATGTTAAGTTTGAACGATTCAAAATCATATCGCTTTATATTTTCTTAGCTGGAAGATCATTTTATTCAAAATAGAATAATTTATTGCTGAGCATATTTCGCTCATTCTTGCTATGTTTTATAAACCTTCCAGAATCAATAGAGCGAGGCGAATCCTCGAAGGGAAAGAGTAAGGTCGAATATTACTAGGATGTTATCGGATTAGTCTAACTTGAATGTTGTAACCGAATATTGTATGACTTCTGTTCGTACCTTACCCTGTTATTGTAAGACCTTTATTATTTAATTAAAGCTTCATGCTTCTGCTGTGTGTATATTTATTCATATGTGAGATCCTATTGTAAGATATAACAGGGTGAGCTATTAAATATTGACAATTCAGTATGTTGAGAATGATATCTGACGAACTAGTTTCCACGTGGATTTGATAGTGAAAATTTGCAGCTGTGACAAGGAGTAAGGATGTTATTGCTTGATGATGGAATTTTAACATGAGAAATATATATTAGAAATAACAAAGGAATAATGGGATATAAAAATATCAATGTATGTACACTTATAAGGTAGAATGGTAAATGATAAATAGGTGATGAAAGTAAAAATGTTGTTCTAAAACGAGTAAACCCTGAAGGAGGAAGAAAGTGTGACGATAAAAGATTATATTTATGGATAATAGAAACACCAAACCAATGAATTTCCTGATGATGATTAGAACAAAGAAAATGATACGGAAAGGATGTACAACCTATTAAGTATATGTTAAGGATAGTTGAAGTCAAGGTTTTGTGTTGCCAACTTTCCCTTGGTTTGTGAATATGAAAACTTGTTTCTAGATGAGCTACTAGGATTGCTTTCTGATCAAGAGATCAAATATTCGATTAATTTGGTACTAAGAATTCATTGATTTTCAAGGCTCCATATATGATCGCCCTGTTTGAAATTGAGGAATTAGAGTAAGTGCATAGGAGCAAAGACAATGAGATTGAGAGCTCTAATTGCTCGAGGTCTAGAAGAATTTATGATTAGGTTAGAACTACCATTAAGATTTGAGAGTTTTGAGATTTGCTAATGTTATAATTAAGAAAGTCAAAAATGAATGATTATGAGGATAGGAATGATGATATTGGGATTTAGATTACCGATAGGTTAACCAAGTCAAAGAATGTAAGTACGATTTAGTTAAAGTTTGAATGAGGAATTGAATAATATAAGAATAGGAAATTGGACTTTTGGGTTACTAGACGAGAAAAGAGCATGAAGGACATCCTATGATGATTTTGAAATGTTAAGAAAAGGAATTTGACATAATCTTTGGGATTAGACTATGTTAAGTTACTTAAGGATAAGAGGAGAGCATAAAAGACATCTTGGGATAGCTTTAAAAGGTGTTAGGGAGTAAGAGATATATGTGAGGTTTCGAATAGTGAATTCCGATCGAATGAATAAATGTTTAATATAAGTTTAACATTGGTTCATAGAAAGAAGAAAATGATTGAACAAAAATAAGGAATTCAATATCAGTTAGAGAATGATAGAATATTGTGATTTGGGATTTAGGAAAGATATATTGAAATTAAGGAAAGGTGTACAAAACATTAAGAAAAAAGGAAATTATATGAAATAAGGACCAATAAGCTTAAGTATTGCAATTAAGTTATGAAAGGGGGCCCCTTGGGAAATTGACAAATGTAATGATATGAGAATGCCCCATTTAGGAAATGGTAGGATATAGAGGATGTGAAATTTATTTGGGATGTGAAATTTAGTTGGGATATTCAGAATTTGTTAAGAAATAGGAATTGGCAAAAGAAAATGACAAATGTTGTTTGAATAATGATAGAAATTTGGGATTTAGAGAATGAGGTGCTACAAGAGTATATGCATTTGGATTACATGTGAGAATTTCAAGGATGAAATTCATTTAAGGGGGGGAAAATGTGACACCCCATAAATTCAGAAAATAAGAATTTACAAAATTATTTTGTTAGGATCGTTGATACAAGGATTTTACGAAATTATTTCTTTAGGAATTTAATTTTTCTTTGGGATTAGAATTGATGAAGGATTAAACTTTATATTATTTGAAGAAGTAAAAGAATTTCACTACAAAAAAAGAGTCTAGTTGTGACGGTGTCGAAACCATTATAAATACTATGAAAACCCTTGTAAATAGTATTCCTAACGGTTCTAGTGACAGTTTTTCGTCCACGGCAATTGTAGGCGACACAAATGCCCGTAACGCTTTGTAAACCCTAACAAATACTTTTTCGTGACGGTTCTTGCAACAGTTCCGTAAGCATTATGAGAAAATATGTGGTTTGTTCAATTACTATTCACACAATTGTTGTAATGCTTTTAAACTATTACAAATACCTTTTCCCAACGATTTTAAACGTTCTCTTGTTTATTTATTATTTATAAGCCATTTTTGTAGACCATTACCATTGATTATGACCAATCAACAACCTCGAATAATAATTAAAAATTATATTAAATTTTCTAAAAATTTCTATAAAAATAAAATTGCATTCCATCACAAATTCAACAATAACAAAACGATAAAAA
Organism: Pittosporum tobira; assembly: GCA_032359685.1. Lineage (NCBI taxonomy): Eukaryota > Viridiplantae > Streptophyta > Magnoliopsida > Apiales > Pittosporaceae > Pittosporum > Pittosporum tobira. The sequence continues at coordinate 7,129 of JAUMHB010085101.1, forward strand.
CAACTTTCATTATAGAAATGCATATCTTGAGCCAACAACTAGAGCCCATTCTAGGTTACAACATCTCTAAGTCTTGTAAAATAAAGACCTCCAACACAAATTTTACAAATAGAGAACTCCAACATAGTGTCTTACATAAATACTTTTAAAAGTCTAGAGCTCCAACACAATTTTTTGCAAATTTGCAAAATTCTTGCAAAAGTTTAGAACTCTGACTACTATTACCGGTTTAACAAAGTAGCATAAGTTGTGAATTTTCTTTATTTCGTATATTTGAAGATTCGACACATGCTTTCAAGCTAGTCTAAATCATCCAAGTCATTCAAATCATTCATTTCACACTCAAAAGTAGATGTGACAGAAACCTACAAAACAAAAAAGAAGAAGAGAGTAAAATTTTATTATTTTCTAATAGAAATCTTATTGATTAATTACATCTTTCAAAACCTGAACCTTTTTGATGCAACATCGCCTACTTGCATCTTGAGCAAGTCTTTGTGCAGTTTAATGCTTTATTCCAAAACCAATTTCACAAAACTAATGCCTTTTTTTAATTTAGAGTAAAAAAATTTAAAAATTAACTTATTACAATAAGAGAGAAATAACAAGCATATGGGGACAAGGAGTCCACCCTACCTAAAACAAAGGTAAGAGAAACTAAGAAAGAGCTGCTCGCCAATCTCTATGGAGATCAGTAATAGAAATTCCTCTAAAAGTACAAATCTGCAACATAAATAATTTGTGTACTAAACACAAATTCTGACTCCATTTTGAAATTTTACTTTTCAGGTCAATCTTAATTATCATATAAAATTATAGATTAGGGTTCTTCTCCACCGAATAAATCTAGGAATATATTTTACACTTGCATAATAGACACTTTGTTTTCTATACATGAAAAAAAAATCTGCCATGCAAAAGAAAGAAATATGTAGTATTATATTGTTCACTAATGGAAACCTTTAATGTGCCTGATTTCTTAAGTGAATGAATACCAATTTGCAAAAATTCAATACAAAAAGATGTGATTAAATCCAAGATAAAATAATAAACTGAACGTTTTTGACATAATGCAATATGGGTGGTGGTGAACCGATTGACCAAATATGTGCATTTTCTTCCGATTAAGAAAAATTATTGTTGGGACCAACCTGACCTTTGACCAAGTCTAAACCTTGTTTCCAGTTGGGCACACATCGACGGGAACTAGTTCACCTGAAACATGGGCAACACGGCGGGTATGTTCCCTCATTCCCCTCTCCGATGCTTAAGTTATTTGAGATTAAGGAAGTAATCTGAATATTAAGTAGGAGAGGGTGGGGTTTACCGGTGTGTTTTTAGAGAGGATTTGCTCTGGTAAGTTTGTATTTTTGTAGAGCTTGGGCTCTTTCTTTGAATTTTCCGCCCTCCCTCTCTGTGGAGATGACGCGGTATTTGTAGAATTTGCCTTGACCTGCGGCCCGATAAAGTAGGCATGGTGCACCTGCTTTGAGTTGACAGCAGGTATGGAACGCCTCATTTGAGTTGACAGGGCTACATGGTTAACCAGCTGATTGGACACCGCCTGGGAACTTATTTTATTGCCTTTGGGCTGCGGGACCCGAACCAGGCAGAGCCTGACCCAATCGATGGGGAGGATTGGGACCACTATCTGGTAAGGCCTGGGCCCAAGGCGCATAGTTTGAAAGTCCTTGATGGTGATGGTCCGGCCGAACTGAGGTGGATACAAGACCCTTCGGAGGCCAATGGCCGATCTTGAACCTTCTGGATGCTAAGAGCTAGGACCGATCATTCTTTAGGCGAAGTAGGTCACTGAGCCTAGAGGATGGCTAATCGGATGAGCTACCACATGGGATGCCACGTTGTCCTAATTAGGGCTAAGGTAAAAACCCTAATCCTAATTTGGGATGATTTTCATCAATTATCGAATGAAACAATTAGTCAAATTATAGGCATGGGGTGCCAATATCGATTGTGTCCGACTGTGACCCTAAGTTCACGTTAAGATTTTAATAGAGCTTACAGGAATATTTCGGTACTTGATTGGATATGAGTATTGCTTATCATCCCCAAAATGATGGGCAAAGTGAAAGAATTATTCAGACCTTGGAGTATATGTTACGAGCTTGTTCCATGGATTTTAAAGGAAGTTAGGATGAGCATTTGCCTTTATAGAATTTGCCTACAACAATAGTTACCATTCGAGCATTGGGATGGCACCATTTGAAGCGCTGTATGGAAGAAAATATAGGACACCACTTTATTGGAATGAAGTGGGAGAACACAAATTTTCAGGATCAAAATTGGTTTAAGAGGTTGAAGATGCAATTAAAATTATTCGTAATCGAATAAAGATAGCTCAAAATTGACAAAGGAATATGTTGATCGCCACCAAAAGGATTGAGATTTGGTGGTGGGGGATTATGCATTTCCCAAAGTGTCTCCTTGGAAAGCAATAATGAGATTTAGGAAGAAAGAAAAATTAAGTCGAAGGTATATTGGACCTTTCGAGGTATTAAAGAAAGTTGTGATTGTTGCGTATGAAATAGCATTTCCCCTAGTGTTAGGGCACATCCATAATGTATTTCACATTTCAGTACTCTGCTTATATAGGCTTGACTTCAAACAAGTTGTAGATTACCAACCAATTGAGATACGAGAAGACTTATCGTATGAAGAAGTCCCCATCCAGATTGTGGACCGCCAAGTTAGGACATTGCGCAACAAGGAAATACTTTCTATAAAAGTCATATGGCGTAATCATGGAATAAAAGAAACAAAATAGGAATTAGAAGAAGAGATGATAAAGAAATACCCCCACTTGTTTGAATCTTGAATTTCGGGGACAAAATTCTTTAAGGAGGGAAAAATGTGAAACCCCGAGAATTTAATTATAATTCATGTATATTATTAAACGTTATTATCATACTATTAATCTTTATGACAAGTATTAGCATGATTTTGTGTCTTTGTTAATGATTGTATTTGGTACATATTAAGGAATTGTTATTTGAAAAATTATTTTATGGGCTAATTATATGGACCAAGGGTAATGTAAATTTGGTCTAAACTTAAATTGGAAATTAGGATCATGAAGAATTGATCCAAGGTTTAGTTAAAGATTAATGGATAAGTATAGTGCAATTTACTTGAACAAGAACAGTGGATTTAAACCAAGCTTAAGTATGGACCAAAAATAACTTGATGAATGGATCAAAGGTGGATCTTTGAGTTGTCTATTGATTATTAGCTTGACCATGAGCAAGCAACAAGTGTGTGTCTAGGTGTCTTGTATGTGATGGAGAAGGGAGTAGATGATCTAGACTATCCATTAACTTAGGAAGTAACCAATCTTGGCCCTTAGATCCAACCACCAAGTCAAAAGGAAGTCAAGTTCCTCCACCCCATGAAAGTTTCAGCCAAGAAAGTGGGAATTCGGGGTGGCGTCACACCCACTGTATTGGAATGAGGTCAGGGAAAGAAAGTTTTTGGGATAGGAATTGGTTTAAGAGGTTGAGGATGTGATTAAGATTATTCGAAATAGAATGAGGGCTGATCAAAATAAGCATAAGCAATACACAAATTGTTACCATAAGGATATGATTTTAAGAGTAGATGATTACGCATTTTTAAAGATATGACCTTGGAAAGTGATGATAAGATTTGAAAAGACAGGGAAGTTGAGTCCGAGGTTTGTTGGACCCCTCCAAGTTCTGAAGAAAGTTGGAGTCATGACTTACAAACTAGCCCTATCACCAGTGTTAAGAAAAATTCACAATGTATTCCACATATTGATGTTATGTTTGTACAAGCCTGACTTCCAGAGAGTAATCGGTTATCAACCTATCGAGATAAACCAGGACTTAACCTATATAGAATTCCATGTAGCAATAGTTGACCAACAAGTCAAGAGACTATGAAATAAGAAAATATCGATGGTAAATGTTATCTAGAGAAACCAAGATGTCGAGGAAGCAACATGCGAACTCGAAAGTGACATAAAGTAGTACCCCCATTTGTTTCACATGTGAATTTCGAGGAAAAAATTCTTTTAAGGTTGAGGATGTGAGAACCAAAATTTTTATCACGGTACTATTGTAAATTATTAATTAAGTAAACGAATAAAAGTTCATTTTGAATCCTATATAATCGAATCAATTGTACGTTGAAAGTTAAGTCAATGGTAAGATGGTCTTTAGACCAATTATAGATGACCAAATTTCAAACTGTTTAGAAGCTAAAATGATCAAAGATCTAGAACCACAACAAAAAAAAGTGATACGAAATGCTTTTCATTTTTCGTTTTGACCTAGTTTTAGATGATTTTAAAATCGGTACGTCATTTAAAGAAATGAATAATGCCTTTGGATCTGTGGCATGCCAAAATATAAGGATGGTGTATAATATTAACATGTTTCAAAAATTGATTATTTAATTATTAGAAAAAAATAATAATAAGGTAACAAAATAATTTTTATGAAAAAAAAGTCCCTTCTTATCTTCTCAAGTCGGGACCTACTCGGGCCTTATTCGGGCCATAGTCAATCACTATTCGGGCTCCCTCAGAAAAAGG
>JAUMHB010085112.1:0-11701 GCA_032359685.1 Pittosporum tobira
TTTGGAAACCTGGGGTGGTTTATAGTTGACTTTTAAACCTGAGGTGGGGCGATGCAATTTTGGTGAAACCATAGGTGATTTTTTGCATTTTACCATATATTTTATATTGTAATTACTTTATTTATTATATGTATTTAAAACTTAAATTGATTCAATGAGCTAATGAAAAATGACTAAAGTATATTTTGCACTTTAAATTTTTCTCCATGGGACAAATAACTCTCCGGACTTTAAAATTTTTTATTTCGCTACCTATACTTTTAAAAATGTGTCATTTTGTATCTTAAAAACAATTTTTCAATATGTTGACAATGGTATTCTCGCCACAATAATCATAAAAGTGAAATTATTAGAATAAAGTACATTATGACTCCAAATGTTTAGACTTGTACATATTTTTAATAGTTGTGACTCGCACTAAAAATGTAAACCTAAAAAGCAGAAACAATGTCAATACAGTTTGAATGACTTGTACTCTTGTAAGTAGAGCTTGAGTTTCTGAACGGAACTTCTGAATATATAATAAATATTACAATAAAATAATTTCTTAAAAAGTTTTTCCAAAAAGAATGTTACAAAATTGTTCACACTAAAATAAACAGAATGTACTCATAATATGCTTATTATTTTCAGCTAATACTTTTACATAAACAGAATGTTACTACAGGATTAAATTTAACACGCCACGTTACTGAAGGATTAAATATGGCAACCAGAAAGGGGGAAATTAGCACATATAGAAGATTAGTTTTCTCATTGTGTTTAATTCAACATGGGAAATTTACACCATGGAAAACATTTTCCATGGTGAGAGGACAATAACAATTTCAATTCTGATAATTGAGCTAACTGTGCAAATAAATTATACAGGACTAATCGTGTAAACGGACTTAATTGTGCATCTTCCAAGGCTAAATATAGTTATTTACGATGTCCAGCAACGAGACTGTAAATAAATCAACTTCAGAAATTGGATTAAGAAAACCCACTCTGCAATCCTGATTTGATCCATGAACAAGGCAAGGCAATCACCTGTCAAGCCAATTATAATTAAATTTACATATTCAACCATATTGACACAAGAAATGCAAAATAAACCCATACTCTGAGTATATTTTCAAATTTTAAGAGTCAATCCTTATCCTAAATTTTGAATTTAATGTGAATCCATCAAATTTTAGTCAACAGAAATGTAAACTGCGTAAAAAGTTTGTCTTTAAAACATTTGTTGCCTCCAATCCTATAATTAATCACATCAATTTTAAATTTTAGGATAAGATTCCGTGAGCAATTACTGTTTCCAACAAAGTAAATTGTTATTTCCACCAACACGTCTCACTTTCAAAGAAATACAAATCTGTCACTTGAGCTTCAAATGTGGTACATATTGGTGGAAATATCAATTTCCAAAAAAAAAAAAAGACTTGTTTTGTATAGAATAGAGGGAGTATATAGGTGTATAAACTGACCTGTTAATAATCTAAAGCAATTTTGTTATTCCAATAGTCAATCTTATTTCTCATATTTTCTTGTTCTCTTTATTCCCGCTCTTCCTCCCTACTACTGTATGAAATAAGCACGGATGATCTCAACTACTGGTGCCCGACACATCGGACACTTATCTCCGCCTTGGACCAGTTTGTCGGCACATTTTGAGCATGTGCACAGATGGCCACACCTATACCAATAGAACACAGCCAAAATAAGGGACAGTAGGATTTTTATGCGGGGGCAGAATGTAGGTTTTTAAAAATAAATTGAATAAATAATAATAAATAAATAATAAAAACTTTAAAAAAACTAATGGTAAATGATATTTGGATTTAACTTTTGTTCCATAAAAATAGTCGCATTTGTTAATTTTTTCCATGTTGCATCAAGAGTAGCATAAAATGACACAATGTTCACAATTACAATTTCATAATCATGGCATCACAATAAGCAAACCACTCATTACATTTAGGAGTAAATATGGAAGGAAAATAAATCCGTACTATTTGCAAAATTTTCAAATGGGACTCTCTTTTGGAACAGAGATAGTATGTATGTTTAACCAGAGTTTTAATGCTTACCTGTACAATAAAGAGTCTATACTGGCATCAAAACATATACAGCAGATCCCCTTCTTCACATGATCCCATTTAGATTCATCCTGTATTAGACTGTCCTCGCCTGCCGCTACATCAAATGGTTGTTTGGTATTATGAAAAGGGAAAGCTATTTATAATCAAGTAAAAATTTACTATATCGGTAAAGTGTTGAAGTGTGAAGTTGTAGAAGATTGCACAAGTTACTTATGGAACCGCAAAATAGAATTTCATCTTACAAAGAAAAGGAAGATACTCCCTCGATTCCACAAACAGGGTTAATTTGAAAACATATTTTGTTCAACCAGAAGAGTTCTATTTTAATGATAACAGTATAAAATGACAAGTTTAACATTATAATTTTACTATCATACCATCATTAGGTATGGTATGGATGATTTTAACTAAATGCTCACTATATTCGGAGATAAACTTGGGATAAAAATATATGGGTAAATTTCACTTAACCACATGTGGTTTGGACGGATTTTCACTTGACCACTTGTAGTTTAAAACTCGATACATAACCACTTGTGATTTTGAGGTTAAGTGAAACTGTTAAATTTATTTAACACCATCAAATTCAAGGTGAAATAATAAACAATTTTATCACTTATGGTTTGGGCCGATTCCCACATGACCACCTGTAGTTTAGAACAATTCCCACATAACCACCTGCGATTTTGTAACATTTCACTTATATCTAACGGTGTTAAGCAAAACTTAACAGTTTCATTTAACCTCAAAACCACAGGTGGTTAAGTGTTGAGTTTTAAACTATAGGTGGTCAAGAGAAAATCAGTCCAAACCACAGATGATTAAGTGAAATTTACTCAAAATATATTCTTGAAGTTAGCAAATGAGACTTTTTTGGGTAACAGGGGGAGTAAATCAAGGCAGAATAGAGAAGAAGATTAAGAAAGAAATCTAATCAACTGGTTGCTTCAAGCTTGTAGACAAACCTTCCAATCCAGATGACCTACTCAGAGCTGCACAAACCTCCTGCCTTAGTGAGCGCTGCAACTCAAGTTGCATATCCATGCAGGCCTCGAGCATCCTCTGCATGCTGTTCATCCTCTGATGAAGCGTTGCCATGTCAATCCTCAACTCATTAATGATCTCCAATTCCTGCTCAAAAGAATTTTTGAACAGGATAATTAGCTCCTGAAAATCTAATAAGTATACTAAACATAATTTATTTTGGGAACCGAAATTCATTGAGGACTTCAGCATTACAGCCCTGATAAACTAAATGTAAAAATGTCATCAGAAAATTGCCATGAAGAAAAGAAGTACCACATATTGGTCAATTTATCAGAATAATTAACAACCCAAACTACTATACGAGAGAAGTTCGAGCTCAGTACAAAGAAAGGTTGCCAGTTGTAAATTAGGAAGTATAAACTCACAATTCCAAATTGCTGAGGGTTATCGGGTTGTTGCCGGTTAGTGTGATCCCAAGCCACCTGCGAAAGGGTGACTTGTGGCGAGGGAAGTATCACTGGTGTACCGCGAACAGCTTCTGACTCACCCACATGCAGATCTCCAATCTGCTGCTCTTGATCTTGCTCCATAGTGACAGGGGAGGGTGATGAACTGTCCAGCTCCCAGTCATCGGAAACATTACCTTGCCTCTCCACATATGATTGTATGAGCTGATCTAGACTCTCCCTAAAATCACTCCTGAGAATATTCGAGACTCTTCTCCTACAACAGAAAAATATGTAACATACTTACAATTTTTTGGGTAAGTGAAATTCTTACAAGTTTTATTTTATTATGAATGGCTGAAATGTCGTAGATATTAATTGATGAGGTAATATACCTGCTCAAAAGTTCTCTGAGTTCCATATTGTGCCCATTCTCGTCATCAGAGAAATAAGATGTATCAATCCTATCAACAGGAGCAACTTCTTGACCAGATGGCTCATCTGACCAATTATCCGCAGCCTCAAGTAAAGCAGTGTCATGCCAATCTTCATGCTGGACTTGCAAACGAGAATTTTCTATACCATCATGTGAATTCATATCGATTCTTTCTCCACTACCATCAATCATCTCAGAGTAGTCATCAATTCGTAACTGTTCCCAGCCCATGTCACCATTTTCAGTAACTAGTTCCTGCCACTCTCCTAATTGAACGTGCAGATCCTCGACAGTGGATCCTTCTAACTGATCGATGTCACCAGATCCACTGTGTACATCTCTTTCGTCTCTAAAGGGATCATGGTAGCCTTCAGAAAAAGCTAGCTGGGGTTCTAGCAGACTACCTTCTCCACTGTGTTCAATAGGCAAAGATTCTGGCAACCTGTCATTGTCACTGCTTCTCCTTTCAATAAACTCAATAAATGTTGACAGTTGCTCTCTGTCCTCGTTTTCCAAAGTTTCATGCCTTTCATCCGCTTGAGTTGCAGATTCTTCAAGATTTAAAGTTTCACCTACATCACTTTCAAGGTCATCCGTATAAGAAATACTGATATTCATTTTCTCATTACTGGGCTCAGGGTGATGACAGCATTCATTTACGATGATCTCCTGCAAACCGTTTGCTTGAGTTTGTTCGTTTCTGTGACAACTTATGCGATCGTTAGATAAGGAATCTGATTGGCCACTGCCTGCTGGACCATGAACAGAATTATCCAAATCAGAGGAGAGAAATCCTTCCCTGTGGAATGGATTGCAAATGTCACAATCAAGAGTTCTCAAAAAATCATACCGAAGCCACAAAAGGCAACATAAAAAAGTGAAACTTGAATACAATAATAAAAACACTATGATTTAAGGGAACACAAAACACGGCAATAATTTGGTGTAAAGCCACAACGATGCAGCTTTAAAACTTCCAGTCAAACATTCTTAAGATTAATTAACCAACAAAAGACAAAAACTAAGGCAGCAACAGCCTATTAAAACTATTGATTTTCTCCATTGGATAATTGAGGAATATTTCATAGACAGAATGACAGAAAAATGGGATCAAGAAAATAATAATAATAATATTCCTAGGTCCGGTGCAAAAATAAGGTTGAACACTTTTACAGCTGAAGGGTTAGAATATTAGTGAAGAAGTCCTTTGTTGCCATTGCCATTGCCATGACAAGTCTCCAAATTTTCATGGCATATAAATGTTTATGATAGTGAATAATAATTTTCAGATAAGAAACGTATGCCAATGTAATGCAGTAATGATCTACAATTGTAAGAGATAAATATTTGCATTAGTGATATTATTTTTAAAAAGTACTTGAAGAGGATGACAAGAAGAACAATACGGAAAATATAAAAAACATATCATCTGAAAAACAAGAAAGCAAGTACCTTAAGCCAGACACAGTGTGCCTTTGTCTCAGTAAGCCCAATTCACTTGCTGCTTGAGAAGACGATCTCTCCTCCTGAATGTATGCTTTGTTCCGCAAGAATCTACCTTTGAGTAATGACTACAAAGAAATTACCCCCTCAGTGCAAGAATATTACGTGCATCATGAACAGAAGTCACAGTGGGCTAGTGTCAATAGTATACCATACAAAAAACATAACAGCATATGCTATACTATGATACAGTGACCTAGAGTGAAAGATGAATTCTGCAAGAATTCGACTCTAAACTGTGGTGCCACTTCATCAACAGATAGAAATTCGGGCTTGTAGATCAAGGTCATCTTTAAGGAATGAATACCATTGACAGTCCTACTCCTTGATGACCTCTAAATATCCACCATGCATAGATAGATAAAATTAAGTGTGTCAAAATGTGGCAACTTTCTTCCATTCTGATTTCAGTGCACAGGAAGATGCACAAAATGACAAGATGCAAAACAAGTATATGAGCAAATAAGTCAACTAAATATTAAAAGAGTTTATGAATGTATTCAAGCAAATAAGAATGAGTTAACAACTAGTAACGCAGGCAGTAAAAAGACTAATGTTATCACATCAATCAATTGTTTCTTCATTAAAGAACATTGTAATGTCACTGACCTTCTCAAAATGGCCAGCATCAAATTGATGCTAAAAGGCTAAGAAGATACTACATGTGCATAGACAGATTTCACGTTAACGATAAGACGAGTTGCTTTACAAAGCATGATTTACTTGATTAGATAATAAAAATTATTGAATACAAACTATACTTTGGTTGAGCATCACTTTTTCTATTACAAATGAAACACTTTACGCTTGAATTGAGGTAATCAGTTTTTTTTTTTAATAAATAGTTAGTAATGAAGGTTGAGGAAATTAAACTAAATGACTCTATATTCACACTGTCAGAATGAATACATGCTAATTTACTCTGAAGAAAATAAAATAAAAACACGCTACTTTGACCTACTCCTATGAACCATTAACAAGATTACTTAGGAATACTGAATAAGTCCAGTGAGACTACTAATTCCAGATTTTATACAACTCGGTTTAATTTTTAAGGATTTGCTGTTAGTTGACCGGTTATTGGTAATAGACCTGCTAATATTATATGCTAGATGAATAGAACATGCATAACTGACTAACCTGAATACGATTGCGATGAGGAAAATCTGATACATGACGGTGCTCCAGCAAATGCTGAAGTTCTTGTTTCCTTTCCCTATCAGCCCTCATTAACAGATCCAGAAGAGCCTGTCTGCCACATAGCTTACGAACTGCCCTTCTTGCTCCAATCTCACAATGTTCAACAATCAATCCATCACGAACTCGTTCAATTTCAGCACCAATTTCAGCATCTTGGTCATATCTGCCGCCATGAGACTTGCCTCTCTGCTGAGTAGTCTTTTCTATCCATTCCCTTACAACTCTCACCCTTTCACACTCCTTCTCACCAAGCCACTGTGCCCTGGAACAGTTGTTCAGATGTGTATCATTAGGTCTGTTGTCCCTTTGGCCACTGTTCCTCCATTCGCAGAAAATTTCCCTCACCTTCTCCCTTTGCACTTCACTAAAATCAATAGATTCCGAGCTTGAGCTTCTATTATCGTCATTTTCACTTTGCAAGTCTCGTGGAGTTATTGCACACTCATCCTGAACTTCACTGGCATCCACAAAACTATCATTGTTCAGGTGTGAGTTAGCACTCCCTTGTGTTGGTCTTTCTCCAATTCTCCCTTGGGGATGACCAGTAAAGTGTTCGACCTCAAGCTCTTGCCACATTTGTAGCAGAGAGGATGCCCTGGTGCTTGGTCTATCATGAGCCCACCATCTTGACACGGGAGACTGAGACTCCCTGCTCAAAGAAGAATTAAGCACAGAAACATTGTGTAAACCAGCAACAGCCATTTTTCACATTTAAAACAGAAAACAATCGTTAACCATGATAATCATCTTCCAAGATTAATTAGTCCTTCGGCTTCAAATGCACCAATCTTACTTTACTCACACACCGTCCAAAATAAATTATCACACCAACATGGCAGTAGCATCCACAACCTTCTGATTGACAAGTATTTCAATATAGTCATCTGAGTCTGACAGTTCCTTGAATTTAATCATACAATATCTTTAAATGCCTGCAAAACTCATCAGAATTATAAAAATTATTAACAAATTATCACAATGTTTTACCAATAAACCTCCACTACAAGATCAATTTACCACCATATCCACAAAATTAACTTTCCACGTTCCCCATATATAATTTATACAGATCGATCTTATACTTAATTAAAATTAATAATAGCTAAAAATATACAGATAAGTCAGTAATAAATTCCACATTTAAGCATTTTTTTTTCTTCACGAAAACGGAAAAGAAATAGATTGCATTAAATCCTATTCAATTCAGATAATCAAAATGACAATCACACATTCACGAAGCCCAAGTTTAGACCATTCATCCATTTGGAATCATTGAACATATATCACAGTATTCACACGCACGAACACACACACATAAGGACTAATCGGATCAAAGCACTTAGATAGACACTTTTCAAATTAAAAGAACAATGAATTTAAAGCAAAAAGCTAAGCGAATAAGAATCATTTGAAATGCAAAAACTTACCTTTAGGAGCTATAGCCGGTCGAGCTTACTTGAAGAATGGAGAACCCTAGGCAAAACAGAGTCGTTATACAGAGACGACGAATGAAGAGAGAAAGTTCTAGAGAGAGAGTGGGTGATTTTAGAGAGAGAGAGAGAGAGAGAGAGCATGTGTTAGAGGGAAGGGGGGAGGATGAGCGTTATGAAAACAATAAATGTTCACCGAAAAAAAATAATTAATGAATTAATTAATAATGACACGTCATCATTTATTTATTGCCGTAACACTAACGTCTATAAATCCCACTAGTGCTAGGATGGGACACGTCATCTGTTGGCCTTGTTTTCTGGACAAATTACGGAACTTTCTTTCTCGAGTCTTGAATTCAACGGCAAGGTCAAAGCTTGGTTAAACGACGTCGTGCTAGTGCCTTGTCAGTTGTCATATACTGTATTGTGATAGGTGAAATTTGAGCCTTGGGCATTAATTGTTGGACCACTCGTATTAGAAGACAAACACGCTTGTTTGTTAGGCCCCAATCAGACGTATTAATTGTCAGTTTGCATTTGGATATTTTTAGAACTTAAGTTTATCACAGGGACGTGATATTTTCATCCAATAAATTAATACGGAGTATTTTCTTAAGGAAGTGTAACGTTTAAAAATTTGAAAAATAAATTATTATTATTTAAATATGCATTATGAGCGAGTTATTACACATTCATTATTTTACCATAGGGTAGTATTTACTATATTTCAAATTATAAGAATATTTTATCAAAAACTTAAATATTAAGAAAACATTCACCTAATTGAGTAAAAAAATGTTATAACTCACTAAATATGGAGTATTCACATGTGTTTTTATTTGTATTTATTTTTGAACTTTTTTAAAATTACAAAATACAAGAGCATAATAAATTTTGATAATTGTACCCAAAAATTAATTTTGAAGGATGGTTTTATACTTTTTTTTTTCAGAAAAGAGAAATACAAACAAATGACTACAAGCATTAGATTTGATTACTCATTATGAGAATTTAGTAGAAAGCATTAGATAAAATTCATTAAAGTCAAATCCCCTTATTAAGTTTTATAAACAAATGATGGCTAGAGCCTAGAGGTTTTAATCAATTCATCTAATTATTCGTTCTATAATAATAATAATAATAATAATAATAATAAGTTTTAATTGAATGATCAACGAAAAAGATAGTAGTAAAACAATTAGAAACTTTTAATTGGGAGTTTTTGCACATCATTAGCTTTAATGATCGATGTGAATGACTACAAGCTATTAGTTATCATTTTATTTTATCTTTTCGAATTCCACTTAGTTATTTAATTGCTGAAATACTGCCCACTATCCACACCCAATATAAAGTTGCTACATAACAATGAAAGTGTCCCACTTTTTTTTTTTTTTTTTTTTTTTTTTTTTTTTTTTTGTGGGGGTAGGAAAAAAAATTGCCTAATAAAAGAGAACAAATCTTTGTTTAATTAAATAAAGGAGATAAACAAAATTACTTATTGCGAAAGACTCGTACATGATATCTATTAATGAAAATGTCCATTTATATATTTCAATTTTTCCAAAGAAAAACCATGCCTTTGGTGTTTAAATAAGAGGTTAAATAAAATTGAATTTTCTTACAATTCCTAGGGTTTTAAAATTCGACTCCCATTTTGAGAAAAAAAAAACCATATGAGTTGATAAATATGTACCATAGTGCGTGCAGCGTACACTACATTTTAAGTGAGTAGTGACAAAGGTTTTGCCATACTTACAAATACATTAATCTAAGATCAACTAAGATTCAAAATTCACAAAAGGATCATAATAGTATAATATTAATACTTGGTCAGAAATCCTAAGCTCATAATAATGAGTTAATTAATCTCAATAATAAAAAAAATAATCTCACCTAAGAAGGAGGAACAAGAACTCCACTTAAATTATAACAGAAAAAGTAACTCTACGGACTACGTGGGAGACTCGAACCTTAAATCTCTTATAAGTAAAAAATTTCAAAATCTCAATCTTAACTATTAGGCTAAAACATCATTGGCTTATACACCAATTTGATAAACTCGTTAATTCTCACTAAAAGTGAATGATTACTCTTAAAATCTTTATGCATAAGCATTTAGCTTTTATTCAAGGCATATCTAAGCTAATTAGCCAACCTTAATTATGATCCTATGAATACTGTAAGTTAGAATTTAGAAATGGGAAGTGCTTAAGGTGCGGCAAGTATGCAAATTAAAAATTCAGGTAGAAATGTATTGACTCAAGATATACTAGTGGCCCTCATCCAAGGCTGCGAATTGAATTTATTTTATTTATTTAATTTTGAGAGTTAAAATGTGTTCTAAAATTCATTAAACGTGTTTATTTGGCGGATTATGAGAACAAGAATAATAAGTTCGTGTTATGATCCTCAAGATTGTCTCTAATTCAATGGACATTAATAGTCAAACCCAAATCCAACCAATTTATCTTAAAATTCGTTACAATTTAGTAGGTCGAAATAAACACTCCATAACAATTTCGATGCTCACATATACATAGTTACAATAGTAAGTTGTCTTGTAAAGATAGAAAAATTGCTAATTTTAACAAAATAATTGATATTTTTACCATCATATTTCCCAATTGAAGTATAAATCTATACCTCAAATTTCAATATATATATCAGTTTCCTAAAGATATTATATGCAAGGGGAATTACAATTTTAATTAGGGTGCAAATGTGTCGATTAAAGTTGAATATTGACGTATTCATATTATATTCGTATAATTTATCGAATTTGAAATTAAAGTTGTATATGTCCTGATTAACTACTGAATCAACATAAATATCAATAGAAATCGAGTAATTTAAATTTTTTTGAGTGAATAATATTAAAAATTAATAGAAAAAAAAATAAGTTGATGAAGTTCTAGTAATTAATTAAATTTTAAAATATTTTTATATTCTAATCGTTAATATTTCAAATCGAGTTGAATTTTTAACCAAAAAATTTTAAATCTATCCCGAACTATTTAATTATCTATTTACGACTCTAATTTTTAGTAGTATTTTTTAGCAATCAATAATATCATCATACGTGTCTGTCAACATGAAGACAAATTAAGTTTCTTTTCGGTTAGGTTTTGGTGTTGTCCTTCATTCTTTGTTCGTTTTCACATTCCATAGCCAAGGACATGAGTCCATCTTCCACATTCCAAGCAGCTACCGAGCTCAATCATGAGGGGTCTAGCTAAGTAACTTTGCACCAGAAATTGTGGCTTTCTGACTTTAAATCAATTCAATTTTGTCATATCAGTTTTTATACATTTATTAGTGACACAACGAAAGACGCGATTGACGAAAAAAAAAATTAACAAATCAATTTGTATAAATTTTATGATCACATGAATTCACAAGAGAAAAGAAATAAAAGGTATATTAACCGTAAAATTTCATATGGAATAAAATTTTATAATAATGAGAGATTAATTTTACAATGAGAAAATAGTCTTTAAATAGGCATAACTAAGCTTGGAAAGTAAGCTATCTAATGTATTATTTGAAAGCTAAGAAAAGTAATAATAATAATAATAATAATAATAATAATAATAATAATAATAATAATAA
>JAUMHB010085134.1:1562-11700 GCA_032359685.1 Pittosporum tobira
CCCCCCCCCCCCCCCCCCCCCCCCAAATAAAATTTTAAAATATTTTAATAAGCATGAAAAAATAGTTTTGCTAAGCACATGAATATTATGTTATGCAAACCCTAACATTTTGATTTCAATCTGAGAAATCATAATATACTACACCTGGAGTTAAGCTCTTTTAACCAAATTTTAGCAAAAGTACACATAATAGAAAAATTCAAAATGTTAGGGTTTGCACTTTATTGACCATGTGCCACAACTGTCTCATGAGAGTTCTAGGGAGTAAGCTCAAATCCTGTATTTGTGGCCTCACATCTACTCTCACATAGGTAAGTTCTCAAAAGGTACATGTGAACTAGTACCTTATAAATTTTGCCTTTAGACTTATTAAGAGTATAAAACGCAACCTTCATTGTTCACATCATGAGCATTTTAGCATCATAGGAATGGGGTTGGAGAATGTATCCAAGTACATATGCTAAGGAGTTAAACTCCACGTAAGTGCTCTCACATAGTTACCCCTCCAATTTGTTTCTACCCTAGGAACTTTGATGTGGAACACATATGACATACTAGTAAGGTAGCCACGATCAATAATTCACCTCTGGACTTAGTCCCATTCCCTTCGATGTACGGATCTAAACTTCTTGCTAGTTCGAGACAATTCGTCTCAATATTTATTTTGCTAGCTTTCACATCTAAAACTGAAAACAATGTTAGTAATTAGTGCAATAATAAACTACATCTCAATATTGTATTTCATCTCATATATTGAGATTTCTTCATTTTATACTTTGATGCATCAACTTTCATCAAAGTATAATGATGAATTTGTACGCCCAACTTCAATTTATCATGATAGCAATTAATATCACTTGTAAAAGTACTTTTACGTTATCTACAAACTTCCTCCATTCGCCATAACTAAAATCTCTTTTAACGCTTTTAGATAGAAGTTAAAGCCAATGAATGAATGAACTGGGCTGGTTTGGTTTCCAAAATCAGTCAGCCCTTTGAGCTTGTAAAATTATACTTTCATCTCGAAAAATGGGGTTAATGCACTTTCATCTCCAAATATGGGGTTAGTACAATAAAATCGTACACGTCTAGTATAATATCATTGAAGATATATGAAACCTAAAAACTTTAAATTAATTAATTTTTATTTAAAGAAAATCCCCCCCAATTTTGCTAATTCATACAAATTACTTGTTAGGGATCGTCCTAAATTAGGGTTATGGTTTCCACCTTAGCCCTAACTAGGGCAACGTGGCATCCCACATGGTAACATAACGCTCGCGTGGCAGTATGACATTCGATCGGCATCCTCAAAGCTCGGCCCTGCCCTGCAAAGCAGTATATCTGACCAGCCATCCTCATGGCTTGGCAGCTCGCCTCGCCTAAAGAAGGATCGGCCCCAGGCATTCGATTCCCAGAAAGCATAAAGCTCTGCCAATCAACCTCCCAGGGGATCACACCCGCATCGGTCCACCCGGACCCCACCATCAGGAGCTCCCAAATTGTCTTTGGCCCCGACTTACCTAGGTAGTGGATCCGCTCGGCCCTATCAGACGCGTCCAGCTATGCCTGGTATGGGTTCGGCAGCTGAAAGCAATAAAGCAAGTTCCCAAACGGTGTCAAATCAGCCGCCTAACCCTACAGCCCTGTCAACTCAAAGGAGGCATGCCATACCTACTGTCAACTCACAGCAGGCGCACCATGCCTACTTTATAGGGCTGCGGGTCAAGGCAAATATCTACAAATACCTCCTCATTCATACAGAAAGGGGGGACCCTCCTGCTCTAAATACAAAACAGAGACAATACCTTACAACTCACAGGTAAACTCACCGAAATAGTGTACACACTCCAAACTCCATAAAAGACTCTGGTAATCCCTTCCCTCTCCTACTCGATAATCAGATCTTCATCTTTATTCTTGCTAACTTAAGCATCGGAGAGGGGAACGAGGGAACACCTCCCCTCGTGTTTCCCATGTTTCAGGTTTTCCTGTTCCTGATGTTGACGTATACCAGCTGGAAACGAGGTTTGGACCTGGTCACAGGTCAAAGCTGTCCCAACAATTGGCGCTAGAAAGATGACTTTTGCTCTACCATACACAATCTACCTCCATACTAAACCCTTTTCAGCACATGTCAGCTCACCAGAATACTGCAAACACCACACCGAAGATGCACACTGTCGGAAAAGCACCCGAAAAAGCACACACAACAATCCCCGGCTACCGGGAAAAATGGGTCAACGACGTTCCACCCAACACCGGGACAGCATCCCTGATGCAACCTCCTCCAGCTCCCAACACTGCTCTCGAACACAAAAAAGACGCGACCGAAGATGACACAAAAAGGTCGAAGGGCACTAAGATGCCCGAGACCTCCTAAACTCCCGCCAGAACGAGAGACTCACCAAGCTACTCCAAGAACAACACAACATTACTCTCGAAATTGAGAGGTTGAGGGGCAAACGCGTCATAGAGAACGATCGGTCTCATCAAACCGACACACCACGAGAACACGCCCGCCCATCGACCCACCATTCTGCCCAAACAACTGAATCTCGACACCGGGCACCCCAACGTTCATATCGAGATAAGCAAACTCGTCTCCCCAAAGATCTGAGCGAAGGGAACTTGAAGATTGCAAGAAGAGGATTGCATCACTTGAGAGATTACTAGCCGAGTGGGAGATCATGCCAGAGCACCGGCCTAGGCCGGGAGGCATCCAATTAGCCTTGTTAGAGGCCGATGCTAAATTGCTTGTCGATTTCTCCCCGACACCTGAACCAGCACCCCGACCATCTGAACCGACATCTTTAGCATCAATTTCCGCTCAACCTCATGACTCAGCCCCAAAGCAATAACTGAAGAACTAAGACAGTATCCGTCCTTGTAGAATTCGAGGTCCATGACCTCGTTGATCGCTTGGACCATGTCCTCATGAAGACCGAAGAAGGGAATGCTGTCTTTGTAGAATTCGGGGTCCCTGACCTCGTCGATCGCTCGGACCATGTCCCCATGAAGACCGAAGATGGGAATGTCGTCCTTGTAGAATCCATGGTCCCTGACCTCGTTGATCGCCTGGGCCACCTGTAATTTTCTAGATTTAACCTTAAGACAAGTGAAGTTTAAGGCGGCCTCGCCTGTGATGATGAGTGACAGAGGATCCATCACCCTTGTGTTCATCCATTACAGGCTAAGACCATTATTGAAGAAGCCACCTAGTGAATGAAAGACCAGCCGGGCAATTTTCATTGCACGACCATACATTGTAATATTTTTCTCACAAACGACCAACTATCAGTCAGCAAATCTTCATTTGCACTTCTTGTAACAATTTGCTCACCTACATACAACGAACTTATTTATCAATAAAAGTTCAGCACAATTAAATAACTGTCATGTACAACTTATATGTTCCATTCGCGCAGCTACCAAAGCTTAGTCCGAGGGACACAGGTACACAAATCTCAAACTATGTCGCATTTCTGATCCGCGCGCCTCACACTCAGCCCAGGCACATGTAAACAATTACAATGTATGCACCTTAACACGATTATAATTACTTGGTCAGAGGAACACAAAGCAAACTTACCATGCACGTCACTCACACGCTCCATCCGCGCGGCCATAAATGTTTGGTCCAAGGAGCATAAGTCGACTAACCATGCCTATGTTTCGCTTAACGCTCCATCTGTGAACAAAGTAAACATAACCGCAAATGCAAAATCCTTGACACACTTATATCACTTGGTCTTAGGGGCATAAGTAGACTAACCATGCCAGTCAGTCATACGCTCCATCTGCACGGCCATAAATGCTTGGCCCGAGGAGCACGAGTAGACTAACCATGTGTACGTTTCACTTAGACGCCCCCTCCACACACCAATGAGCATAATCGCAAGGCATTAACCCCAGCCGGTACTACCCGCCTGGCCTAGGGGGCAACTACACTCTTAACCTGACACTACTCCTACAGTTACTCCTAAATTTCACCATGCCTAAGGTAAACCATAAGCATAGTAAAACTAGGGGGCATACTACGGATAGGCAGTCAGGGTCCCTCGACTCAATCAACTGACCCGATTTAATTCAAAATCAGGACCTATTTGTCCAACCAGCATTTCAAAAATAATAGTGAACTTGCTCGAATCACCCCGGTTACACTTAATGATTTTCCAAAATTGTGAGCTATCACACTTGACGGACTTTCAAATTCTAATCTTCAAACAAGTCCCAAGTTGTTACACTTGCAAATTTTATCAAAATCATAAGTGACCGGCCGGCCTCAGTTCGAACAAGTTATGTCTTATACAAAGCCTAACCCAATACTTAGCAAATATTCATTGTTCAAAAGTAAACAGTGCAGAAATTCAAATTTATATTTCATTAAATAACTTAGAATAGTTACAATGAAATTCAAATTTATATTTCAACAAATTTAAAATCCTATTGCTACGAAAATCTACGACTCTACCCCTTTTTACAAGTTGAAAGGCGGCCCGACTGGCTTATCAACAACTCCCTCTATTGGCTGCTCTTCCGCCGGCTCATCCTTAGGCTCTGAGTTAACGGCCTTCGAATCCTCCATGAGATCGATGACAACCTTCATGTCCATGCCCCTCTTGGAGCCTCGACGGACCGCTCTATGGAAACCCTTTAGAAACTCGCTGGTCGAGGCGTTAAGGATCATCTATTGGCACTCGACTGAGCCTTTGAACATCTCGACCGTCCTCTCGGAGGCCGACTCCAGCTGATTCCTATAGCCAGCCTCCTTAATCCTCCAGGTGTCTTGCTCGGCTTCGAGCTCCTTGTTGAGTGACACTAAGGCAGCCTCTGCCTGCATGACCCTTGCCTTGGTCGCCTCAGCCCCTGCAACCTTTGCCTATGTCACCTCCATCTTTTGGGAGATTTGTTTCTCCCTCTCTATGGCCTCCCTAAGCTTCAGGGAAAACATATTCTTTTTCTCGGCAGCCTCCATGGCAGCCTTGGCAACGTTCAGCTTCTGCTTCAAGGCCGCCACCTCCTTGACGGCCCTTCCAGCGGCCTCCACCTAGGCACCGGCCCCCCTCATGGCGCCCATCATCTAGCTCATCACCTGCAACAACAAGTCGAGCGGATTCAAAAATGAACAAAAAGACTTGTTGAAAATATGAGAAAAAATGAATTATCTAGACCATCCGGAAGGCCCCATTCAGAGCACAATCTTGGTAAGAGGCCAAGTTGATCTCCTCCCGGTCCCCTTCTAATGGTAGATTCCTCAGCAAGGCCCTGATGGCCGCCTTCCCCCGGTTGCCATCCAACATCGAGCTCCTGGGGGGAACCGACCAAACATGCACCAAACTGGTCCCCTCAGAAGACTTTAGCTTTTTTTGGGCCGACCCCGTCTCTGCGGAGCTCTGCTCCCTGACGGGCTTCTTCTCAGTGATGGCCCTCTCCATGGCGACCCCTAGCTTCTCCGTACCAATCATCTTCGACTGGCCAACTACCGCCGCCTTTCCCTTGTCAGCCGGCCTCATCGCTTGTACCGAACCACCAGTGGAGGTAGCCTTAGGAGACGGCTGTGGCCCGATTACTACCACGACAGAATTCGGCCTCTCGGTAGCAGCCTCAGCGGTGTACCCTGATGACACCGCCTTGGCCTTCTGGGCCAACTGTTGAGCCCGGGAAAACATTTCGTCGACACATGTAAAATACAAAGATAAGGTTAAACGACTGGGCCAGACGGGAAAGAAAAGAAAGAAGTAATAAAAAACATAAGGGAAAGCCCTTAAACCTACATCCGTGTCCTATTAAGCAAGAGTTGTCCCGAACCGTGGTGTATGACTAAAGGTTTCCTCCTTTGCCCACTCTAGCAAACAAGTTCTACGCCTCCAAGGTCCTCCCGGTCAGCTGTACCGGTGAGTGATACACCGCCTTGCACGGCCTTCCCCACCCGGGCAGCGCGACTAGATCGTCCCCGGCAATGAAGAACCACTCTGACTTCCACTTCTTGTGCTTTGACGCTGGGGTGATCCACTTCTCCCTCCTCGGCTTATTGTTTATGGACCCGAAAGAAGCTTCCAAGTGGGCGACGGAGAAAGTGTGCCATAAAAAGTCCGACTGGACCTCCACACCCATACGGTGGCACTGAGCCAGGAAGCCCATTACCTGGACATATGAATTAGGGGTCAGCTGGCCTAGGCCGACCCCCAACAAGGTCAGGAGGTCGTGGATGAACTGATGAACTAGGAACCTCAGGCTGCCCCTCAGGTGATGCTCACTAACACCTACCCAAAGCCCCTCCGGCCTGCTGTGAAGGTACTCCCCTGCCTTCGGGAGCCTAACCCTATACTCATCCGGGATTTGATACTCCTCCATGATCACCTCCAGTAGCGGCGGGTCAGCGTAGTAGACATGTTACAATCCAGGTGGCTGACCCGATCTCCATAGTCCACTTCCCCACCGAGGTCCTCCACTTCGTTCCCGGAGCTACTCGCCGGCCCGACCTCGCCACCATCCACCTCACTGGGAGTTGCCTCATCCTCTGGTAAGTCCTTCGGCTGAGTCGCCACCTTACTACTGGGCCCCGTCACCTTTCGCAAACGGGATCCACTAAGATCCGCGGCAAACTCCATGGATGCCGCTGCCTCATCCTCCACTACATTTACCACCTCAAAGCTCTTGTCTTCGGCCATTTAAACAAAATCTGAAGGAAGCTAAACTGGAAAAAATGAGAAGTTGAAGGATGACTTACTTGGTAAGAGAATTTGAAGATTTGAGATTTTCGACGAGGCGAGAATTCTTCAGGGAAGTACTGTAAAATCTTAGAAAGCCAAAAGTGAAAATGAAGGGCACTGACCCTCTATTTAAAAGCGCCCCAACCCGATGGTTGGGGTTCCTCCTTGGAAATCCGACTGTCACTAGCTGACAGCTGTATCACGCCTTCTAAAAGTAATTATCACGCCGCAATTAATGAGGGCTTCAGAAGACGTTTGAACCGATGCCTCATTAAATGCTCTGAAAAGGCTCATGCGCTCGGCCAAAAATTAAAACGACAGACGACTCAAGACCCCTCCAAGCGACTTGGGTCTTGCCTAGCTAACTTTCATCCCAGCCGATTGAAGAACGACCGGACTCAGAGCCCGACAGCGCACTAAAGTACCCCGTCGGACTAGGGGGCATTGTTAGGGATCGTCTTAAATAAGGGTTAGGGTTTCCACCTTGGCTTTAACTAGGGCAACGTGGCATCCCATGTGGTAACCTAATGCTCATGTGGCAGTATGACATTCGATCGGCCATCCTCAAAGCTCGGCCCTGCCCCGCAAAGCAGCATATCCGACCGGCCATCCTCAAGGCTCGGCAACTCGCCTCGCCTAAAGAAGGATCGGCCCCCGGCATTCGACTCCCAGAAAGCACAAAACTTGGCCAATTGGCCTCCTAGGGGTTCACACCCGGATCAGTCCACCTGGACCCCACCATCAGGAGCTCCCAAATTGTCTTCGGCCCCGGCTTACCCAGGTAGCGAATCCACTCGGCCCTGTCAGACGCGTCCGACCTTGCCTGGTCCGGGTCTGGTGGCCGAAGGCAATAAAGCAAGTCCCCAGATGGTGTCAAATCAGCAGCCTAACCCTGCATCTGCTGTCAACTCAAAAGAGGCGCGCCGTACCTGCTGTCAACTCACAGGAGGCGCACCATGCCTATTTTATGAGACTGCGGGTCAATGTAAAAGGTCTACAAATACCTCATCCTTCATACAGAAAGGGGGACCCTCCTGCTCTAAACACAAAATAGAGTCAATACCCTACAACTCACCGGTAAACTCACTGGAACAGTGTACACACTCCAAACTCCACAAAAGACTCCGGTAATCTCTTCCCTCTTCCACTCGATAATCAGATCTTCATCTTTATCCTTGCCAACTTAAGCATCAGAGAGGGGAAAAGGGAACACCCTCCTCGTGTTTCCCGCGTTTCAAGTTTGCCTGCTCCTGCTACTGACGTGTACCAGCTAGAAACGAGATTTGAATTTGGTCGCATGTCTGAGTTATCCCAACATTACTTTTTAGACAACCAATATAATATTTTCGATCGTTAGAATAACCCTCATAGTTGAAAGATACAACAGTCATGGCATGATATAATTAAATAATAACGTTTAAAACCCACATACAAGTTTGAGTTATGCATGACATAAAGGTGGTGCCATCAGAAAATCATATATAGATTCAAATAATCCTTCTTAAATAAGATTAACACTGATCATATGCATTACAGTTAACTCAAATAGCACCTATGGAAGGAAGACAATGTCTTGCGAAATTCAAAAACGCCAAATTTACTCTTTTCGAAGTTATGCACCAACACTTTCAGGTTCAAACTTTAGCAGTAGCCTCCTATATGTTCAATAGCTTATCTAGTTGAAACGAAGTAAGTGATTCCTAATTCCATTTCTGTAAGAATTTTGTGAGATAACAAATGGGGAAGTTAATAGATTCAGTTACTGCACTAATGCTCCTTCCTTCATACTCTTTATTTTGGTTTTAATTCCACAGCGATACCATCTAAAAGTCTAATGCTATGACCATAAATTTTCCAAATTGAATTAATGTCTTTAATTTTAATTTTTCCGTTGGTGTATAATTTATAAACAAGCACAACGTATATATACAATCAGCATTGTACTTGCCTCTCTTGAAGCTCAACTCAGAATATTCATACCGTATCAGAAAGTAGTAGTGCTTCTCCATTAATCCATATATACATCCACTTTAAAGTATAGCAATCTCCAACGTCCCATTTGCTCAGGACATTGATGCACGGAAGATAAACACGCACCATTAGTATCAAACAAATAATTATCTCCACAAAACAACTTTGCAATACACCCATCATCAGTGAATCCAAATCTGCTGTCCCGAACGCTGTCACAATCCAATTCAACGGCTATATTGCATATAAAATTTATAATTACCTTTTACCGTTAATAAACTTAAATACAATATAACCGTTGGATTGAATTTGAGATAACAAATGAGACAATAGAATTGGAGTTTTCATCAATATCAATTCATATTAGATATGATTACAAACATATATAGCTTACAGTAAATATAACGCTAAATATATCCAATAGTGAATCCCTTTATAATCTTAAGTCGCAAATAAAATATGTTATATACATTGATGGAGATCGTCCCAAGTTAGGATTAGGATTTCCACCTTGGCCCTAATTAGGGTAATATGTCATCTCACGTGGCAGGTCAACGCTCGCATGGCAGCTTATCCGATTGGCCATCCTCAAAGCTCGGTGACCCGCTTCGCCCAAAGAAGAATCGGTCTCGGCATTTAGTATCCCAAAAGCACAAGCTCGATGAATCGACCTCCAAGGGATTTCATACCCTCATTAGTCCACCCAGTCCATCGCCGTCAGGAACTCCTAAACTATGCGTCTTCGGCTCAGGCTTTCCCAGGTAGTGGATCCACTCTGCCCCATCGACTGGGCCTGACCCTACCTGGTCTGGGTCCAGTAGTCCGAAGACCATAAAACAAGTTCCCATGCGGTGTCCAATCAGCCGCTTAACTTTGCAGTCCTGTCAACTCAAATGAAACAAACTATACCTGCTGTCAACTCACAACAGGCGCACCATTTCTACTTTATCGGGCTGCGGGCCAAGACAAGCTCTACAAAACTGCCTCATTTGCATAAATGAGGGGATCCCCGCTCTAAACACAAAAAGAGTCAATACTCCGCAAAAATACCGGCAAACTCACCGGAGCAAAATACTTTCTCAAAACCACACTCAAATACTCCGGTAAACCCTTCTCTCTCTCACTTAATATTCATATTATTACATTAATCTTCGCTAACTTAAGCATCAGATAGGGGAACGATAGAACAAATCCTCTCGTGTTGTCCGTGTTTTAGGTGAACTCACTCCCGCCGACGTGTGCCCAGCTAGAAACAAGGTTTGGACTTGGTCAAATGTGAGAGTGATCACTATATATATATATATGCAATTTTATTTAGGCTTAAAGGTATTTTTAACCCTGTGTTGTTATCACTTTTAGACATTGAACTCTGAAAAAAAAAATATTTTGAAATTGAACCTCAATGTTCGTACATTTTTTGAAATTAAACCTTCCGACGAGTTCAATTTCAA
>JAUMHB010085145.1:8979-19027 GCA_032359685.1 Pittosporum tobira
ATTTCCAATCTTCCATGTTCCTTCTCTCTCCATCTATGTCTATGTTATTAAATGAGAGAATTTTGACGATTTTTTTTTTTTTTTTGGAGTGGTTTAGACGATTTCTTATCTGGCAAAGTTTTGTAATAATATTTATAAATAAATAAATGATTAAATTTTAATCATCTTCTTGAATTCACTTGTTAAAATTGAGTCTCTTCTTCTCTAACTTCTTTAAACCACCTTTCTAAAAATTAACTGTTATCTTTTATTACCATATTATCACTTTTTTTTTTTTTTTTTTCTGAAAAAAAAGTACTCACACGGTCTCTAATAATAATTTGGGAATATATTCTTTCATAAGATTTTCTAGTTAGCTGCGGTTCAACAGCCACTCGGTTCCTGTCGTATGGACAAAAGTTAACAAGGTGGGTTGTAATTGCAGAAAAAGAAGCTTTACTCGTGTCCCATTTATTACTCATCGCATCTTTTATTGTCCTGCATGGATTCGGGGATGTGAAAGAACTAGTGGGAAAGAGATTCCAAGTTTAAAACTATATATATGTCTAAGCTACTTCCGAAACCATAGGTGTTATTTCGACCAAAAAAAAAAAAAAACATTTCTTGCTAAGGAAGTACTCATTCGTCCTAAAAATAAGAACGACGCCGTTTGATATTTGGTTTTTCTTTTATTGTATTAAAATTTGTCTATTTGTTCTCATAATTTCAGTAAATAAGAGTAATTGAAGAATCAAAATGAAAAAAATAAAATAAAAAAGGCCATCGTGTATATCATTCAGCAGCATGCAGGAGGCTTAGAGCCACGTAAAAGCTAAATCGGTCTATATGTCTCTCACTTTGAAAAGTAACGTACTTCTATGAAAAATTACGACTTTTTTAGTTAGTATTGTTTCTGTCTTTCTGATCCCAATATACATCACTTTCTACTTAACATTATTCTTCCAAATTAATGTTATCTGAAATTCAAAATAGAATTAAAGGAAAACTTTTGTTCTAGCTTCTAGGGTTCTCACCAGTTCAAACAACAATCAACTATGTTTTATTTAGAAATAAATAAGGTAATTTTTGTAAGTTACTTCTTGGCACATATTTATTATTCATATATGGAGCAAACCCAATGCAGTTCCCAACAATTTTTTTTTTTTTTTCTTTCATGGAATTTGTTTGGCTTCTTGTCTACAAATTCACTAACTTTTAGAAGGTAATGTCACCCAAAAAAAAAAAAAAAAATGAGTAAGGTTCATGTGTGAGAACTTTGAGTGGCATGACTTACTTTACTTTCATAGTTGAGATAAATTTTAGGCGAAATTGAATAAGGATCTTTCTTTGACATTTTGTTTTTTTTTTTTTTGGTACACTTTCTTTGACATTTTCACTAACTTTAAAGGGTAATGTTAAATTATATAAAAGAAATAAAATAAAATAATAATAATAAAAAAAAAAAGAAGAAGATAAGGTTAATGTGTGAGAATTTTGATGTGCTATGAATCTATGATTTTTATTTCTCACATTTGAGATAAAATTTAAGTGAAATTGAACAAGAATCATAATTTCAACCCTATTGGGCCATTGGGTTGGTTTACGAAAAAGCATGGGGTTGAGTTTACGTCTTCTGGGCCAGGAGTGGCACCGTCCCTTTGTTATCACCCATCGATATGGCCCATGACAACCCCCTACGCTGATAGAAATATTTAGGCGTACATGTAAAACGTTACGTGACCACCTTGGTCTTCAAAATTTTCCTTTGGTCTAAAATCTAAATTAATTGATGCCAGAATATTCAAAGATAACGATTTCTCTTGTCCAGTTCTTTTTTTTTTTTCAACAGTTAGTTGTTGGCTAATTATGAGCCAATTACATTTCTAAATATTATGTGATATCAAATATTTATTCTTCTCCTCTCCTCGGTTGATGATATTACAGTAAATTGATATGCATGACATAAATTTATTCAACGTGTTTTCCTCTTTTATATGAAAAAAATAAATAAATAAATTAATGCCATCGAAATGGTTATGAAATTTAGAACACGGTGGGAGGAGGTAAAAAAAAAAAAAAAAAGTTATAGGCAGTGCTCTAAATTCGAGTTTAAATTTGTTGTCTCACTTGTTATCTCAAATTCAATTCAGCGGTTGTATTGCATTTAAATTTATTAACTGTAAAAAATAAATATAAATTTTATATGACTTAAATGCAATACAATCGTTGGATTGAAGTTTAAACAACAAATGAAACAACAAGTGGGATAACATATTTAGACTAAAGTATAACTACATATACATCCATTACACACTCATCGTACACCAATTTAATGAAACATAGTATAATGGGTAATATAATTAAAAGAAAAATGAATATTTTTTTTTTAAAATTGAATATTTAAACCTTCAAACAATATATTTTATATTATTTTATATAAAATAAATGTACAATAAATATGAACATATCTTTTCTCTTTAGACTCCTCTAAGCCCCCACAATATACATTATAATTGCCTTTATTAATAGTGATAGTAGTAGTATAAACTTTTACAATTGGGTTCACACTTGATCAAAGCTTAAATTGGCCAATGGTCAATTTCAGTTTACGCCTTTTTTTTTCCTCAATATTTATTGCTCTATTTTACCAGTCAATGTTTTTTTATCCATTTATATGGTCATTAACAATCATGTGAATAATCAAATTTTAATTAAAACGAATTTTTTAGAATATATCAATGCGACTTACATCAATTCAAATCTTGGATTGTAAAAGAAAATCTTGGGTACCAGCGCGAATGGGAAAAAATATCAATCCTATAGATTCCTCCATAGCCATAGGGAGATAAGTTCTTCATTCTTGCTTGTCATATTCTTTCTCATGGAGCCCATGAAACCAGAATTCTTCAGATATCATATTCTTGTAGTGTTTTTCTTTCAACTTTTGGTTAATAATTCAGAGAGACACGTGATTAATTCAATTGGAAGACCCCACCGGGAAACATATACCTTCCCAAAGGGTTCTACTAGTATTAATTTAAGCGGATTTTTTTTTTTTTTTTTTTTTTTTTTTTTTTTTTTTTTTCTATTGGACTTTTTTTACTTGACTTATTATTATAAATTTAATGGTGCGAAATATTGTATTTCTTGTTAGGTGAGATTTGTTGTATATTATTAATATTTTGGAATAATGGTTCTTGTAAAAATTGATATTGTAATTGTAGAATTATTATCACCCTCCATTAAAAAATAATAATAATCAATTTAGCTGGAACCAGATTATAGTTTTCATTAAAATCTGATCTAATTTCTCATAATGACTATTATGAAACGTGAAATTATTATAAAATTTACCGAAAGGGTTTGAGCTCCAGCAAACTTTTGACTCCTTAGAAGAAGGGTAGCATTCAGAATCCTTTCCCATTGTCTTAATTCAAGTATAAAAGGGTGCATTTTCTCCTCCAAGAACTTCAAATGCTATAACCGTTCTAAAATTAGAGATAGATTATTTTTTTTTTAATACGTTCTAAAAATAAAAATATGTTTATATTTTAGTACCATAAAATATATGATATTTTTAATTTATTATTTTATTATAAATATAAATAAAATTTAACACAATTTATAAAAAAAAATGATTGTTTTAAAACATTAATTTATTAGTAAAGAATATCATAAAACATTTACTTATAAAAATCTTCATTTTCCCCCTAATTTTGGAGCCAATAGAGTAGTACTCTCTCCATTCCAAAATAATAAACTTTTTAGAAGTTTGCTTTTGTTCTTTAATAATTGTCATTTGCATGTTTATAAGAGAATAAATTATTTAGTTTCCTATAATATCCATTGTCTCTTAAAAAATCTTTTCTCTTGTATTTATTTTTTTCAATTTTTTATAAAAGGACAATTATATAATTTTATCCCATTTTTAATAATTAAATTATTATATTTAATAATTTTTAATATATGTGCATAAATCTAAAATACTATCTCCATTCCACTTTAATAGATATTTTAAGAGAAAATTAAGATTCCATTTTATCTGACGGTTTTCACTTTCAACAGAGAATTAATTGTACTTTCCCTACTTTCAAGAGAGAATTAACTTTTATTTTCCTACTTTATATATTTGATTGGTTTAAAGAGAAACTGAGATATATTGTATTAAATGTGCATAAGGATGACATTGATATTTAAAATTTTTTCTAATCATTTATTAAAAATATTAATTGTCATTTTTAATATATATATATATATATATATATATTTTATTTATTATATTAAAATAAATAAAATAACTATTAATACAAGACAAAGGAAGTACATTAGAAGTACATAAACTCATATGCCTCTTTTTCCTCAATCTGCCTATAGTCAACCTTGTAAATAAATTAAGACCAAGATTCTTTACCTCCACTTGATCTAAACCAATATGAATTCAAATCTTCCGGTATATTTAATGTTTTTTATTTTATTACTTGTTTTATTATAATTAATAATTATTTTATTTTATTTTATATTTAATAAATTATTTAAGTAATACACATATAACTATTAATTTAAAATAAAATAGATGATAAAACAGATAATAGAACAAATGATATGAATTCAACCAATATGAACACAGCTCAACGTGTCAAAACTTTCACGGTGACGTTTGAATAATAATCCTTTAACCATAAACCAATTACTTTCTGGTAAAAGTTTGTTCGTTAGCAGCATTTAAAATTTATCAAATCATAATTTGTGGATTAAATTAAATTTTAAATTTTTATTAAAATTTAATTTAATTATAAATTTAATTTTTTTAAGTATAAATTTAATCTATTAAATATAATATTTTATTATATTTTGAGTTTCATGATATCTAAATGTTTTGACCAAATGAGCCCTACTCAACATTGTGATTTGCGAGGTATGTGACATCATATTATACAATTTCACGGTCTCTACTTTATATGTCGGAAGTGATTCAAGATACGACAGTGGGTTGAAATTGCATGCAGGGTACAGTTAGTGTTACATGGTGGAGCCACCGATAGCATAGTATGTTGAAGATAACCAAGTCTTCATACTAATCAGATGAGTAACGTGTCACTTTTTAAATGGTTCAGCACAGAATGTTACACCTTCCTAGAATTTCATACTGCATTGTGGGCATTAAATTATTTTGAATTGTGGAAACTGATAAGGCTCCACTGTACATAGTGATCGACCTAAATAAAGCAGTATGAAAAATCTGTGACCGACCCAACAAATTGTGCTTACAAAAATGTTCGTATTATGAGTATCGACACTGCAACTCCCACATATATATTGTATAAAACAATCTATCTAATCTAATAAAATAAGAGACTATCATACAGATAGCGTACGAGAGTCGTGACGTATAATATTGTTTTTTGTTAATTCTTTAAATTTTGATTTTATGATATTTTAACAAGTTTTTTAACGTGTGACTTAATTGTTGACCATGCACGTATTCGGGTATCATATTAAAACATTTAATTTTAAAATAATTGACAACAAATGAAATTAGTCCCTCAAATTATAAATTCAATCTTATTTATTTAAGTTCCCAAGCTATACATTTCTATCAACACACTGTTTATTTGTATGGTTGGTTGTAATTAAGTTTTAATGTATTAATTAAAGTATTTCCTACTTTTGTATATTTTTTAATTTTTTTTTTTTCCAATTTTTTCTTGCCGTAATAATTGCAAAGCAGCAGCTACACGGAGTCAGCCTTTCAACCAAGACGTTCACACCTACTGAGCTACATTTATTTGTGCTCTTTGTGGCCTCAATACAAATATAAGATTATTTGTGTATCTCATTCATTACAATCCAGCAGAAAATTAACTAGCTTGAGATATCCAACACTGCAAGCATGAATATTAAAGTAGTCACTACCATCTTCATAATATCCCTCCTCTGCGCCTCACTTTCCCAGGCTACCCGTCCGGATCCAAATCTCCCTCAAACCACTCCACCACTGGAATCCCAAAACAAGGTATGTTAATTTTATAATCGAAAATGATTTATATTCCCATTCCGACTCTTACTTATTCCAACAGATACAATAATAAAAATAATCTCAGAGTTTGATTATAATTATAGTGTGCCGTTGTATTTATCGGATAACATCCAAGTCGGTGTATGTATCACCACCCTTTTATAATCTACATTTTTGCTCCCACAAATATTTGTTTTTTGGTAATTTATTTTATATAATTTTGCTTTTGCTTTCAGGTTGCTGAAGCTGATGAGCAGATGGTTGATGAGACTTGTGAAGGAGTTGGGAAAGAAGAATGCTTTATGAGAAGGACCCTGGCTGCTCACCTTGACTATATTTATACTCAGAAGCTTAAGCCATAGAAACTGTATATTATCTACTAAAACAATGTTTGGATTACCAAAATATTGGGTACAGAAAGTGGATACTAAACGATGTAATGTGTCTACGTACTAGAACATGGGTACTAAAGTGGATATTGAATGATGTCATATATGGTAAGTAATATCCACATATTTTAGTAATCGTAGGATTATTGTATCTAATAGTACCTTGTATAATCCGAGTAATATTCAGTTTGGCCGGAATTACTTCATGAGCAGTGAGTGATATGGTAATCTAAATGATGGTCGCTTAATTTTTGTATTAGTGTAATATTAACTTTTAACAAGTTGCAGCTTGTTTTACCACCTTTATTTTTCTCCATATCCAGTATGTTTTCTGTAGATGGTCACCTTCGAGGCTGTGTAGAAATAATTGACAAAAAGAAAATGTTTGAAATCACGAAACTAGAAGAAGTTCAAATAAATAAACACACAGACTAACTGAATATATACAATCGATCCAGTATATCCCCACCCCTCCATAGAGGATCAACCCTGGATTTTCTAGCTATGATGCACGCGTTGGTAGTCGAAAAGCTTGAAAGATCAAATTGAAGTCGCGTATAACCGTCTAGCTGTACGTGCCGGTGAGCTTACGGACCACTGAAAAGCAGGACTAAGCTCTCCTATATATGTTGTAACAGAGCTATGTTAAACACGTGATCAACCGGAAAGAAATAGACAAAAATGTAACAATTTATGTGAAAACTCAAATCAAGAAAGATTAGAGGCAAGAGATTTTTTACTATAAATTAAAATTTGAATAATGCAATATGTGTAGATAGAGATTAATTCGAATCCTAAATACATCCAATCTCAAAATCTATGTATAGATACATAGTCAGACAGTGACACTTAACCTAATCTAAAACACATCAAAGTATCGTGTTTGGCGAGATGATCATGTGTTCATTTGAACACTTGGTCATGAATTCAAGTCATAGTAAAAACAGTCTGTTTATTGATAATTAGAACTAGCATCGTATACGTTTGACTTTTTTAGACTATTGTTTTTAGCGAAAACCTTGTGAATTGGATACATTTTTTTTCTTTTAATCAAATCCCATAATAAGACAAATAATTACGGGCTTTGACCTATTGGTTTCAGTTCTTCCCTTACAATTGAACCCTAATTTTTTTCACCTTTCAATCAATGTAATTTTTATTTTGATTCAAGTCAAGCAAACGGATTTACTCAAAAGCCTAGTGATGGAGATCGTCTCAAATTAGAGTTGAGGTTTTCACTTTCACCCTAATTAGGGCAACGTGACACCCCACATGGTAACTCATACGACTGGCCAGTCTCAAATCTTAGTGACTTGTCTCGCACAAAAAGATTAAGCCCGACTCTCGGCCCCTGGAAGGAGCTTGCATCCATCTCTGTCCGGCTGGACTAGTACCGTCAAGGGCTTGAAATTATGCGTCTTGGGCTCAAGCCTTCCCAACTAATAGGCCCAATATATCTCATCGATTAGACTTGACTCAGCCTGTTTTGGATCCAGCGGCCCAAAGGCCATAACTAAGTTCCAAGACAACGTCTAATCAACTGCCTAACGTCTCTGTCAATTCAAAGAAAACACACCATGTCTACTTTATTGGTCGTCAATGCAAACTCCATAAATACCACTTCATTTACACAAATGAGGGGAGCCCGATCCAAAGAGAAAAAGAGCTAAAACTCTGCTCAAATATTCTCTCAACACACAGTAAACCTCTCATTCTCCATCTTAAATTTCGATTATCGCCTTAATTTCTTCACTAACTTAAGCATCAGATAGGGGAACGATGAAACAAACTCTCGTGTTGCCCGTGTTTCAGGTGAGCTCACTCTCGCTGACGTGTTCTGAGCTGGAGGTAAAATTTAAATTTAATCATCGGTCAAGTTGATCTCAAACCTAGAATTTGCATTAGCTCATGGTACCGATGCATGCAAGCTTTTAAAGAATATAATGAAAAAACTACCTACAGTATATTGTTGTTGGAGTTGAGATAATGCAGGGAAGTTAAAAAACACCCAGACAGTCACTGGTTTACCTTCAAGGGCCGGGTAGCTGACAGTTCGAGTTAATTCATCATTTATGCAAGCACCACCAACAATCAGTTTCTCTATTAGTTTCTGCACATAACAATAAATAATTAATTACTCTCCACATCTCATAAATATTATTTATTTTATTTTTAAATAATTATATTTTTAGAGGAAAAAATATTTTAATTTAATTGTCATCTTTATATTTCAAAGTAAAAGTCAAAGCATATTTTTCTTAATTTTATTTTCGTTAATCTTTTCAATAATTTTTTTTAATCCATATGCATACCTTTAAAACAATAGTTATTTAAGAATGGGTGGAGTATAACATTAAACCTTTTATGAATATTAAAAAATACTTAATTATAGTAAAATTATTTTTATTATTGTAATGTTAGATATGTAGCATCGACTGAAGTAGTGAACTATTTGATAAAATAAGACAATTCAGACGATATACTTGATTAAACTTTTTAAAATAAAAATCTTACAACATTTTTAGGACATGTCACATAGAGTAGAAAGTATTAGCCATCTGAGATCGGCAGAGGGAGTAGGTAGTATTTAGCGAGTCTAAATTTATTGTCTCTTTTGTATATTATTTTATTCTAATTTAATTTAATAATTAAATTACATATAAAATTTATAATTAATTTTTATTATTAATAAATTTAATTATAATATAATTATGGAATTAAATTTAGGATAATCGTATAACTATAATCATTGAATTAAATTTTTATTAAAATTAAATTTTAACCGTAAATTTAATTTTATGAATTTATATTTAATTTATTAAATATAATTTATTTTTTGTTACAAGTAAAATTTTAAATTCTATAGATATTTAATAAATTGCTATCAAGTAATATCTCAAAAGTGAAAGGACAAAAAAAGAAACATTATAAACTAATAAATATATATTTCGTATGATTAGAATTATTCGTTCGTGTATATGTTTAGAGTTGATCCACTTGTTGTATGTATACATGTTTATTTATGATGGTTCAACAATTTTGTGTACTCATTGTTGACCACCCACGCATGTCCCAATATAACATTTAGTAAAATTTGAAGTAAATTGAAATGGGCAAGTGTTACTGTTGTTATCCGTTTCGCCGATCAAAATTATTTTTAAAAGTTGAAATTAAAATCTATTTGCCGACTCATAGCACTCCCATCGAAACTACAATATTTTTTTTTTGCAGGCCCTCCACTCCTCTAGTGTCGATAAGGTGAAAGACATTTTTGTCCCTCTACATTGTGAGTCTGTAACCTAATTCTGAAGTTGTTCATCATCTTTCAAATTTGACACCTTCTATAAAATATTTAAGTGGTAGCACGTTTGCCTTTTACCTTGGCCATTGTTATAATTTAGCTCGGATATATTAATCATAAGGATAAGTCCGACAAATGGATTTTAGCTTTAATTTATTTTTATAATTGTGATCGGCGGAATGGATAATATAACAATGTATTATGAAAAGTCGCGCTTTTAAAACTAAGGTACAACTTGGAGTGATATAAATATCATTCAACCTAAAATAATTGTGTACTTTTTCTCTTGGCTTTTATTTTTGATATCAAAATTGTAAAAACTCAATATTTTCAGTATTTTATGAAATTTATTTATCTTAAACA
>JAUMHB010085145.1:20828-31263 GCA_032359685.1 Pittosporum tobira
TTATAAAAAGTTAAAATTCGCATCTTAATTATTTAAGTGATCATCAAGTTTCAGATTCGGATATTGATTGTGGGTGCCTCAACCTGATTAATAAGGGCGTACATATAGTATATTATTGGCATGTGTGACAGAATTACTAAATTGTGATTGTCTTTGGCCGGAGGCAAAGACGTGTGATTTGGTGGAGTTTACATGTGTAGTAAAGTCACATATACTGACATGTCCAGTAAAGATATCTTGATGACGATTTAAAGACTAAAGAATTTAGAAAATCATAACTGATTATTTTTGTCCTTACATTTCCCTTGTAGTTACGTTGACAGTATTTCATATGTTTATATTCTCATTCATACTCAATTTACTGACTTAAAAGACTAAAGATAATTTTCTTTGTTTCAGTTATAATGAGTCATGATATTTTTTACTAAGTTATTTGAGCTCATTCATTTGTCTTATATTTTTTTCAGGTGAGGATAATTGATGACGGAGTTATTGGAGAGAATGAACTAGAGGCTCAGATAAATGTTTCCTATGTGTATCTCTTTAGTGAATAATAAATTTGTGAATAGTGTCATGTATTATACTTTAAGTGTGATATGATGTACTTTATAATTTCATGTGAGACAATAAAATCCTGTATATATTTATGTAAATTATAATATTATTAATAAATTAAGAACTCAAACTGAAACGTGAATACCTGAATTTGAGAGTGTCACAAAAATCCTATGTAAAATTTATATTACTACAAAATGGAAAAATTTAAAAAGTCAAAACCGAAATCTAATATGGACTTGGGGGAGTGTAATTCGACGCCAGTCCGCAGTCCATTTTTAAGTATCTGGGCTAGAAACAACACCCAACCCGGTACTAAAAATGCATTGCTCTAATCTTACAGGCCCAAAACTGGGCTTACGAACTAAAAATGATCTCACATATGGGCCAACGAGTCCGACGTTTATCAAACATTCGGGTTGGAAGATCGATGACGCAGTGATACGTGTGAAGTCGATGAAATAGCAGAGAGGTCGCAGAAGAGAAGAGGGAGTGAATTGTTCTTCAAGATGTTTCGACGGAGGTTTCTGTCATTGCCTCTAGTCATTGGAGCTGTCGTGTGAGCTTCTTTTCTTCTCTTTCTACATTTAGGCATGTATGTGTATATAGATAGCTTCATCTTCTTGATTTTCCCTTTGTTGTTTTACCTTTCAATATCGAGGGTTCTATTGAGTTGGAGTAAGATTAAGATGGCGATTCTCATATGTATTTTGCACAGTAATAGTATTTGGTAGAATTATAGATGTGTTGTTGCAAATTTGCTGCTCAAGAAGTCCCATTTTGTCTTCTCAATTTGTGACATATTAAAATCATGAATTCATTCGATTTTAGTTTGAAGAAGGGGGGAATATTCTGAGAATTACTAATTACAAAATTAGTTGTTTCCAAATGAATTAATGTCAGTTTTAAAAGTTTAAGGGTCGGCAAATTGACTTCTTAAAGTCAAAAATGAGAGTTTTTTCCTGTTTTTGAACTGAGGGAAGGAGAATTAACTTCGGTTCTGGCTTCTAAGGGTTTTTTGCATTTATCTTAATACAAGTGAGACTCCATTCGTAAAGAATGTGGCCTCAATTACTATGTTCGAGGTTTAAGATCAATGAAAAGTCCGATTCAGTTTATATTTATATGCATATCCACAAATGCACAAATGGTTAAATGCTTAAACTTGAGAAATACACAGCAATACTAAATTGAGAGTTTGATGTACTACGCAACCCTGATATACTGATGGTTTGTGATCACCTCTGTCATCGTTTTAGATCTAATCATGTTATGCTTGTTTGTCTTGCCTCTATTATGCAACCCTGATACACTATACTGAATGCTGATTGAAATGTTTTTTTTTTACTTTATAAACTGTCTAGTTAATAGAAGTCTTCATTCTAGTGTATGCAATACTTATCGTAAAACCTGTGATTGGGGCTTGTCCTGCATCAACCTGCAAGCACATGATGAAATTCTTTTCACAGATTGTTGATTTCTCCACTTTAAATGGTACCGTATAGGTTCCAAATTCGGTTATGCATTTCTAAAAGACAACTTTTAATACAGACTTTAGTATTACAGACATATCCCGAACATTAGCAAGAAATGTGGTACTAGACTAGTGATGGTACGGTAGTACTCAATATGCGTAAAATATTGTAATAATGTGATGGGTACATCATGTCACTTTATAGTTTAAAATAAAAAATGAATCTCCAATTTTGGAACGGGAATAAAAAGACTGAAAAGGAGTAACTATTTCTAATTTTGGAATGGGATAGTATTCTGTTAGAACCTTGTAAGACTTGAAGCAGTTGGAATTTGGAAACCCTATTTTAGGTTGACGTGCGCATATTCTTTGATAGATAAATTTATCCATCTCATCTAAATCAACCTGAATGGGTGGTGTTTTTCCTTCCTCGTACCCATATCATAGTAATCATATCTGGTGATACCGAGTCCTTGCTTGTTGATTGTTTTGTTACAATGTCAAATCTTGGAAATGAGATAATGAGGCTTACGTCTGACCCTCCTATAAACGTCATGTTCTTAGGAAGACAGAAGACTGTTAGTAACCATTGAATGATATGCTCATATGCATACCTATGGTTAATTATAACATTATGGGTGACTCTTGGTTCCCTTTAAATAGGGTAGTGCTTGAGCAAATGTATCCTATTGAATATATTTTGGCAGACCAACGATGCTTATTTTTATGTGTACTTACGTTGGAGTTGGTTAAATTTAATATTAGTCCTCCGACAAAAGTGTGGCTTAAACAATGCATTCTACGCCAATGAGTTCCTCGCCTAATGGTTAAGACTGAGGCTCTAAGACCCTCCACTCCCTAGAAGTCCTAGAGGTCTCAAGTTTGATTCCCGGTTATGCAGAGATTATTTGTCCATTTTATGGGATCATCTTGCCCATTATTGTGGGATCATATTACCCTTTATTAGGGGGGTCTCTTGCCCATTATAATGGGATTTAATTAATTGACTCATGTGGGAGTCGAACTCCAGTCTTTATATGTTTGATGCTTTTATGTATGCTTGGTGGAATCATTGCACCACCCCTTCCCAAAAAAAAAAAAAAAGAAGAAAACAATGCATTCTGCAGGGGTCATTGGGATTCTGCGTTTGCATGTAAGCTTTTTGCTTTGCATTCTTGAGTGAAGAGGATATTGCTAACACTTAACAATTTTGAATAGCACTTGAAGTGATTATTACAATAAAAGTATTTTGTCAAGATGTTTAATAATTTTATTGGGTTTGTAGGATTGGAATTGTTTCTGGCAAAGCCATATTTGGACCCCCGCTTGATGCATACTGGAGGAAGAAACTTGAGGAAGAGACGGCTGTTAAGGAAAATGATGCCAGCTCCACATAGCTGATACTTTTAGTGAATTTTTCCATTAAAGTTTTTTTGTTTAAAGCACGGTGATGGAAAATATTATTCTAGTCTCCTACTTAAAGAGACTTCGGATGATTATGTTTGTTCTTACTTTTGAGGAGAAGAATTGAAGCCAATCAACACGGGATGTGTAATTGCTGCTGCGCAAGGATAAGATTAATCAAATCAGTTCAATCTATTATTTTCTGGTTGCGTAGATGTGTCTGCAACTTCCGAAAGGGATATTGTTATCAACATTGCTGACATCATTAGGATCAAGGGTGATAAAAATTCGATTCTCTTTCTCTCTCTTTAGAACTCAATCC
This sequence comes from Pittosporum tobira, assembly GCA_032359685.1. Classification (NCBI taxonomy): domain Eukaryota; kingdom Viridiplantae; phylum Streptophyta; class Magnoliopsida; order Apiales; family Pittosporaceae; genus Pittosporum; species Pittosporum tobira. Next base: position 24,584 of record JAUMHB010085145.1, read on the forward strand.
CTTATCTGATGATAAAGAACCCTATTGCATTTATAATTTGCCATTTTAGGTGAGAATAGCTTTAAAACCCTGGTATTTGCAGCATTTAAAGAAAATGAATTCTTGGGAACTTGTAACACATTTATATGAAAATGTTAAGAGGAATTAACACATTGTTCTATAAGCCCAAGAATATGCAAAAAGATTATCAAAAATTAACTTTAGAAACTTGAGCTCGGAGCCAAAATCCAGGGGCTGCTTAATATGTGCAAGCACAAAGAGATACATATTGTAGCAACAGTAGAAGATTTAGCAGTCATACATCTGAAAACTTCAATTCCCCTGTCAATGATCTCCTCATGAACAACATTAAGGTTATGTTTCGAACACTTGGATATCTTTTCCAGTAAGATATCGATGAAAGATTTAACTGCTTCGAAAGTTACCCTTCCAGTCATGTCGAGAACAAACCCCCTATTACTTGGTACTGCCAAAGTCGAATACATCTTATTAACCCACCCTCCATGCCGATTCTGATCAAACCATTTTTTTACCGTCAATCCAGCTGGCACAGTAAATTTAGTCAGACCATCTCTAAGATTGATCACCAAACCAGGAGAATCAAAATTCGAGTTTGTACTTGTCAAAACTTTGTGAGAAGTTCTAACGAATGTTTCTACTGCACCGTTACAAATCGATACCAACATTTCTCGTACTTTTGTTTCGTGCTTCGGATTAGTCAATCCCTTACAAATCTCCTCGCAGGTGTTGATATCCATCGTCTTGTCGAGATAAGCAGCAACTGCAGAGCTCACAAACAACTGAAGAGCTCACAAACAACTGAACACAATCCCCAATCAGATTCCGACACCTGTCATCGCATACAATGTTCAACATAGGTCTTCCATTACTGTTTGAATAAGAAGCCGTTACCAAGTTCTTGGCAAAGCTCCCAACAACAATGGAGGCAAAATCAAAGCCAGCTGTGGTAAAAAGCTTATCCAAAACTTGGTCAGTTAAATTTGATGTGCTACCGTCTCTTGACGCTCTCAGAATTCCGATAGTTAAAGCCCTTGCTATCTCAGTAATAGACGATGAAACCTCGTCGGAGCAGGTAAGTTTAGAAATTTGCCGGAAACTGTTGGGAATTTTGTCAGAATCAGATTGTATAAACTGATTTAAATCTTTTGTAATAACCCCAATTGCCTCGGCTGAACTTGCGACTACTTCAGCAATTGAAACAAGGGCACCTAAGAGCTTCAACAACCTGCTCCTCTTCTGAACAACAGAAGGTAAGTTATAAACCCGAAAGGCACCATAACCAGACAAACCCGAAGCTGCAAGTAGAGAAACCCACTTTTTTTCTTTTTGGAGTGCAATCCAAACCCTTCTTTACTAGTTGTAAATCCATAAAACACACAATTGAACACCACCAAAGAGTTTAGCGGGATCTGAACTTTTGGGGGTTTATATTCTTGTAATTTAAGAACTGGTTCAAAACTCCAATGGTTGAACCATTCACATGTAGCTACATAAATACATGCACATTTAAATCTAGATATATACACGTGGTCCACATGGATAAAGATATGTACAGAACCTGAGGAGAGAAGATATGACGCAAAAGCAGTTGCAGAGAGAGATTTTCTTCTCGAGCAGGAAAGATAAGAGGATGAGCATAAAACCATTCAAAAGCTCATCCACTAGAAAGTACGGAGTATGCAATATGCCCCGTCTGTTCGAAAATTACAGTGGCTTTGGCAAAGAAGAATTTTTTTATTTATTTACAAAATAACTTCAACATTCGTTAGATATAAATACTGTGATATGATAATCTATTTGGTACATGTTATGTAGTAATGAAAAGTTGAAAATTTCATGTCGTTACAGTCTAAAATGTAAAATTTATCTTTAATCGTGAAATTTATTGAAAAAGAAACTATATGGAGTACTAGATTGGAAGTAACGAAATCTATGGCAGCTATATTGTCGTAACTGTAATGGGTGGTTTCATCATTCGTAGACGATGTGTATGAAAAAGGAACGGATATTCTGTTCGAATTTATCTGGGAACTATTGAGCAGATGATTGTTTTGAAGGTCCCAGTTTCCCTTTTCCTGAATTGAGAAGTCAACACTGGTGGGATGCTGAGGCAAGCTGCATGGCCCTTCCCCACTTGTAATTTAACTAGCACTACCATGTCTAAAGTAAAATTGTTTTGTTTAATGTATATCGTAACGGTGTGAAATTGTGGTTAAGTACATAAGGATAGTTAAACAAAACAAACTCAACTCTTTTACATTAATTAATTGTTTTTGTTTTTTTCCTCGAACTTGAGCGTAACTCATTTTAACTAAACAAATTTTTTATGCCAATAGGAGCACAAACAGCTCCAACTCAATAAAACACCAATCATACGTGCCACCTCCAAGAAAATTCATAATGATGATAGGGCAGCCAAATGTCATTAGCATTGCATATGTAATCGCATTTTACATTCACATATACATCTTTGATCATATGAGCGTTGCTTTACGTACAAATATTCAGTTTCTAAAGCCTTAATAAAAGACTCAATAAACCGTAAACATACCATTCACAGCAGGAGCGTAGAAACAGTACATTAATCATACTTATCGAGCTTTTACATCAACATTATGCCACATCAATATCATCAACATCAAGCCAGTCATTGGATTCTCGTTTGTCTTTTACAGCAGAATCGGAGATACGAGTTACTTTCTTGTAACTTGTGGGATCATCTCCCTCATCCTCTTCAAGATCACTGAACGATACATCCTCGTCATTATCAATGGGGATTGTGGTCCCACTTGAACCAGCTTTTTCGGAACTTTCTTCCTTTAACCAATCATCGGCATCGTCTTCGTCCTTCTTTTCAATGACATTAGAGGGGGAACCCAAACCCAACTTTTGACCGTTTTCCTGGCTCACATTCCCTTCTTCAACAATAGACTTGTCAACAATTTGAATAGCCCTACTTATAACAGGGTGCTTCTCGGTTTCGAAATCAGCTGGCGGAGGGGAATTGACTGATTCAGGAGCAGATCTCTCAACAGTCACAGATTCTGATTGAGCAGCGGATGTGTTCTTGCTTGACGAGTCTTGCTCTGGATTCGCCATGGTACAGTTCTTAATATCGTGTGTCAACAAGGATCTGGCTTCTAGAATCTGCATTCACAATTTTTTAGGGAAAATACTATATACCAACAACTTCTCTTAAAACCATGTAGCTTAAATAAATATTTGTAACCCGAACCCTTAATCTCTTGCGAGTTCCTCCCATCTTGCAGGAGAAAAACTCTTATCCACGGCCCATCTCTCTCTTCTATCTTTTCATGGTTCCTCCCCTCTTGACAGAAAAAATATCTCTTCCTCACAATCTCTCTTCTCACTTATCTTACTCTTGGTACCGAGGATTCGTAAAACATTCATATAAATATTGTTCATATTAAAGCCAAACAATAAAAGCAAAGATTAGGTGGTCTTGGTTCTTTCTATTTGTTTTGAAAAGACTTGCTACGTGTGTGCGCTTATAATTACGTAATAGTCGTAGTGAATTCTAGTCAAATGCTTTAGTTTTAGATCAAACTATTCATATTGTTTCTGGACCACGAGAAAGATCTATGTACCACTGAGAACATAGATAAATCACTTCATTGAATCTTTTATATTACTATGATAAATATACAGGACAGAAGGAATTTCTACTGAATCTGGAGTACTTTTTTCGTTACCTAGGTTTGAGATACTTATTAGAAAGTGTAATTAGATACTCCCCATCTACATCACATGTTGTCGTCAAACTCTTAACAGGGATAACATTCTAAGATATTCAGGTACCAATCCTGTGGATAAGTACCCATATCCTACAACCATGTTGTAAGAGTCCAAGGAGATCTTGTCAAAAAGAAATAAAGGAAAAAAAAAGAAAAAACGAATCTAGATTAACTATGTCTACAAGGTGGCAGCCCAACTAACCTGGTATGTTGATAAAATTTCAGCATCATGTTGTTCAAGTCTAGGATGCAGAAGTACAAAATAAATCTTCCAGAAGCAAGCCCCACTCATGTAAACTGGGCAAAGTTCCATTCTAAGAGCAGCCAATCTTGGCGCAAGCCGTTCAACAACCAGTGCATGCTCCTGTTGCGCATCAGACATGTCGAAATCTGGGAGTAAAAAGGAAAAAAAAATCAAGATGTTAAAGCTCGGCATGTTTTACATTTCAGTACCACATCGACAGCCAAATAGAAACCCTGCTTCTATTATCATCAAAACGTAATTAAACCCACATTTAGGTCTCCTTTTCAAATAATGGACAGACCAGGGAAATGTTCATATTTTGTTTTGGGATGGGTGCGACCAGGAGGAGGGTGGGGTTGCGGATTTGCCTAGCATGAAATGGCATCAAGATACTTTGAAGTTGCAAAAGGTATGTTCAAGAGACTCTATCCAGCCCGGACAAATTTCAGAGAGCATGTCCTATCCTTCTCATAGATGGAAAACAGAGGACAAAGGCAAATAACAAAATTGAGATATGTAATCAGGTGAGTTAAGATTCAACTTTCGAAACGAAAAAGGAAAAATCTGATTATAGTTTATGCTCAATCTCTAATCATACACCAAACACTACACATCAATAACTGAAGTATTTGAGAAGTGTAATCACTCCTTTTCTTTTTCTTTTGATAAGTAAAAGTATCAAAAATTGAGGAGAAATAGGAAGTGAATTACATATTTACACATTTGATCTGTTTATTGATAAATAAACTCTTGCATGAACTGAATTACATATTAACACATTTTATCTTTTTATTGATAAATAAACTCTTGCATATTATATGCAACGCCCTCTTTTGGAGTAAAAATTGATTTTGTGCACTCAGGGCATTTAAATGTGAGTGTACCTTACCCATATAGAGCATATTTTGTGCTTAAATCATTATAGATATCAGTGAGTTTCAAACTCTGACTGATAGCTTAGCAACCCAGTAGTTTGATATCTATATACCTTAAAATTTTCACTAACCAATAACATATGAATCCACCAGTCCCCCACTGCGTCAGTGGTCTGAATGACAGAACAAGGCTCCCTTGATTAATTTCATATAAGCCCAAATGATGGATGCAAATCGGGTAGCATTACAACAGCCATTTCAGTCATGTAGAAAAGCAGTTATGATTTTAAGACAAATCTAAGAAGACAGCTCTATATAAGTTATGACAGACATCAAATTTTTCAAAAAAGAGAAGTACCATCATTGTCTTGATGATCAGGTAAAGGAAAATCCAACCAAGTCCGGGGATGCATTGCAATATCCCTGACGAAAGCCACTACGTCATCAGTAACACCAACAGCATCGGAATAACTTCTCTGCTCCTCGTCATCGGATCCGAATTGAAGAAAATCAGCAGCCATCTTGGTAGTAATCTCCGAGACAGCGGCCAGCTTGGAGATCCCACTCTTGAACCTCCCTCCTATCTCCGCAAAGTCGCTGCGTATTCCGGGTATCCCCGTCGGTTCGGATTCTTCCGGATCCGGCGCGCTTGAATCGGAGGAGGAAGATGGGGGAGGAGGAGAAAGAAAAGAGGCGACGCCCCAGAACTGGCGGCTTAGGGTTTTGGTAATCTCTGAGAGGTCTTCTTTGACGCCTCGGCCAGGTGACAGTGGTGATGCTGAATCATCGGTTTGTTCATCGGTGGTGGCGTTGGTTTGATTGATACTACTAGTATTGTGTTCTTTTTCTTCTTCGTCGTCGAGATTGAGAGTGTTAGCGATAGTTCGAGCAAACCATGACATTGTTGTGTATCTCAGAACGTGAAAGCCAGATCGCCGGCGTCCCGTGATTTGTTGAGTGAAGCGGAGAAGTAAACAACCGTATTATTATATTATTCAAACTTCAAGAAAACATTAAAAAAAATAATCATTTGTTTAATTAAAATTAAAATTTTTAATTTTTAAAAATTATTTTATTAAAATTATAATTTTTAAATTTTTTTAATAATATTAATTATTTAAATTATTTTTACTTTATTAAATATAATTTAAAATTTTATTTATTATTTTATTATTATTATTTATCACTTTATTTATTAATTTAATATTATAATTTATTACGTTAATTATTATTTTATTATTTAAAACAATAATATTAATATTATATCTTACACTTTAATTATTATTTTATTATTTAAATTATAATATTATTAAATATAATTTAAATAATTTATTCATAATTAAATATATATTTTAAATTATATAAAAAGTTAAAATATTACCATAATTTTAAGACGGATAGAGTAATAAATAACGTGAAACAAAGTTATTTTTTTTAAAAAAAAGGTTGACCGGATCAGAATTAAAATTTATACTTATACACGAGTAATAATTTTTTTAATATTATTTATTATTTTCAAAATATAAAAAATTAAATAATATATTTTAAAATATAAATATCACTTTTTTTTTATTGTTTGTTATTATAGTATTTATTAAATGTTTGGTGCATATAAAGTTGTCATTGAATAAGATGGAGTCATAAAAATAAAATAAGTTATACTCTTATGTTCCATCAAAAAGTTTTAATTAAAGAAATTTTTTTACTTAAAAAAAATAATCATTCAAATAAGTATCTTTTGATAAAATAATTTTTTTATATTTATTTTTTGATAGGTGAAAAGTT
>JAUMHB010085146.1:1557-11697 GCA_032359685.1 Pittosporum tobira
AATCACCTAATCTATAAGTGTCGTATATTTTTATTACTTAACACGTGGACTTATGTTCAATGATCAGCTCATTCTAAACTGACTTAAGAATTGATTAGGATTTTCATAGATCCCCGCCTTATAAATTGTCGAATGGAGAGGTGAAAGGTTCAAAATCTGACAACGTCAATAAATATTTTGAAAATATTAAAAAAAAAATTAAAATAATATACGTGTGTGTATAAATTTAATTATCTTTCATAAGTCTATGAAATAGACAACTGTTGAGATTAATTATAAAAAAAATTTAAAAAAATTATATGCAGGAGGACTTCTTGCATGACTCTCGCCATGTGGCGTGGAATTAATGGATATTTTAATTTTAATTCTATTTTCTTTTTCTTCTTATTCTTTTCTACATTTTAGGTTTCAAACTAAGTTAGAATTATAAAATTTTTACACCCTTAAATTAATGGCATCAAACTCTTCAAAACAAGTGGTAATTGATATATTTTTGATAGACATATAAAAACATAGTTTTTAAGGTTTAAAATTATATTTATTTGTTTTAATTTTAAAATAATCAAGATAATTATTTATAAATATTTTAGGAAAACTCCATCTCAAACCAGTGATCTCATTATCTAAAAGTGTACCATTTCTTTATAGTTGTTTTAATATTTCAAACGCACTCATTCACTTTTTAATAATTAATTTTTTAATTGGTTCATTTTTGTAAAATTTTACATTATTTGGGCCTTATTACAGAATTGTTTGACCTCTAATCTAAGAATTTAAATATTTTATATTTTATATTTTATATTTTTGACACGTTTCATTTATACGTAAAATACTTAACTTATATCAGTCTTACACAGACGAAAATACATATTCAATATCATTTCGTTTGATTGAATATTAGTCAATAAAACCTTATCTTTATATATCTTCTACATATAGCTCAAGACTTAACAGTATTTTTATTGTTCATTCACTTGATTTATAATTTTTATATACAAAGATAAATTTTAATTTATGTGAAAATCGTTTCCTACGAGCGGCCCAACTAAATTTCTTGGGCAAGCTTTGTACGTTTGGCCTTCTTGTATTCCAGTGTATGAGGAGTGGGAAATCATGCAATGTCTTTCTCATCTTTTCGCTATTGTGAAGTAGTTTAAATTAGTAGAACCGCTTTGTTTGAGCAACCATATAATCATAGATAAATGATGGGGGTGTTCCCAAAAGAGATAAATGATGGGATTAAACAGTAAGCATTTTTAGGTATCAAACGGATTTAGAAAAAGGAAAATGTTCATAAGTTTGTTCTTTTTTCTTTTTAGGTACATTTATAATCAAATTTAACAATTGGTCACCTAAAAACTTATGAAATACAATATACACATACAATAATCGTAAACTCTCTTGACATTTTCAATATGCTTATGTTGATGTTGGCGGAGATTCAAACTCTTTCAATTGAAAAAGGAGAAGAGTACCACTGAACTACTGCTCGTTTGGTAATATTTATAAGTTGTGACTGGTTTTAAGAACTATTGTACCTAAATGTAGCCCCCACCAAACTAACATGTATCATTATTGAAAACAAAAATATCCATGCTCGCATGGCCTGATCAATTATTATAGGGGAAAAAAGGTAACCCGGTGGTTGAAATAAATCGCCCGACCATAACTTCGTGCTGAATAGTACAACCCAGGATAATTAATAACACAGCTCACGCATCAACCAAACCTTCCTATTTCACATTATTGTCACTGGAAATTGTCACAATTACAGAAATACCCATATCAGCAGATGGAATTATCATCACAAGCCCTTCATCATACGATGAATTAATCCAATAAGATACAGAGGTAGCAAGCTTATTCCCAGTGCTAATGCTAATTCCATCAGCCCCTAAATAATCTTCCCAACTGATTCCACTAGTGACCCAATGTTTGAAGCTGGAGGTGTACTCTTGTAAAACTCCTTTTTTCACAACAATCTCCACCTTAATATCCTCGGTGATTTCTTTCACCATTAAAGAAATGTTGGAGGCATTTCTACCAAGCCTGCGCTCCGCCTCCTCCATGCATGCCAGTGCAGCTGTCTTTTGGATCTCACTGTCCATCGTCAAGTTTTCTTGAGCAAATTTAAAGATCAAAGTATGGCTGATGTTTGTAGGAGGTGAGGGGTGAGGGTAAGTGGGAGTTGAGGTAGCTTTTCCAAGATTCGGAAGGTAAAATATGGGTATTTTGGGAATTTGGGTTTTCGTGAGAATTTGATTGTGAATATTGGCCCATCTCTTCAGGAAGCTTGCCATGGCCAAAGGGTCTGCCAGAAGAAGGCTGGTGCTTATCCCAATTGAATATCCTCCACATTTGAAGTTTGTCACCTGCATGCACGCATATATATTTCAATCAATAGAGACTCAGGTCCTATGGAGTTTTAGTTGCACACATCTGAACTCTGCTATTTTTGAGAGTCGGGTACCATCTTTTAGACTCGGGTTATATCTAAATAAAAAAAATTTAAATAATAATAAAATAAAATAAAAAAAAGAAAAAAACAAACAAACAAGTTTTGATTTGACATAATTGTTGAGACGAAAATCCAATTCTTCAACGGGACATTTTCATGTCTGGTGTTTTCAGAAACTTGTTAAAAAGATAGTATGTATGTCACTTGCCTGAACATATGATAGTGGAGAAAACTGAGGATTTTGCTCATCAATACTCTCCCAAAATACTAGTTGACTTTCTGCTTTTTCCTTGTTCCTCAAATTGAGAAACTCCTCCATGTTTATCGGGATTCGTGCCTCGACTAATCTAACACCACCATCATTTGGCACAATCTCTAGTTCTCCATCACCAACCCCCACTCTCCTAAGCCTTCCGGCAAATATGGGTTTCTCCGATAACGCAACGCCTAGAGACTCCTTAGTCCGGCCAGCCACTAACCAACCAGAATCTTCATTTGACGCCTTGTTGTAATACAGAATCAGATGAAAGCACCTGTGGAAATTGCCCGAACCGGTTTCTTTTGCGATCAACACTTGGCGGGGTTGCCTTGGATCAGTTGGAATTGATGGAATCACAGTCTGCACAGCTTCAATGTACACTTTAAGGCCAAAAGTGGTAGCTTCATTAGGTATTGCCATTTGGTGAACCGGTTGATCATTTTGGAAGGTATATATAGGAAAACCACCATACATATTGAATAGGAAATGTACCGAGCTAACCCCATTTAATTATTGTATTGCCAAATTTTAATTGCTATTAATAGGATGGGTGTCAATTGCGCAATGTCTTTTTTAGTACACAGTTGAGTTAGGCAATTTGTTTCTATTTAGTGCATATTCGGTATGGAAGGTTTTGAAGGGTTTAGAAAGTTTTGAGCCTAAATTTTATTTTTATCTTGTTTGGTAGAAAGTGTGGTGGACTAATATCTCATGGGATCTGTTTTCTAACTCTCGTTGTCTACTTATTTTCAATTTTACCTAAAAGATGAAGTTGAGCCAAGGCAGGTTTTTTTTTTTAAATTTTATCATATTTATAATTCTTTATTCTCCTTATATTTATAATTTATAGTAATATTTGTTATTATATTATTATTTTTTTACGGATAATTATATTCTCTCCGATCAAGTTTAAATATTATAATATTTTAAAAGTATTTTGATATGAATTTTAAAACGTTTTAAAAACTCTTCTTACATACTATTTTTAATATAGCGTACAAATATATAAGTACAAGTTTTCTTAATTTATCTTTAGAAAGATTAGATAATAATGTGAATAACATGAAGTAAAAACTTTTATATAAATTTATGTCATTTTTAGTCATTTATGTCATTTCAATTGCAACTGTTGAAATTACTACCAAACAAAAATTTAACTTAACTTGCATAAGTTGATAGCAACAAAACAAGATCTTAACTTTTCAAACTCAGCTTCAGCTGCAAATTCAGTTTCAGCAGCGTTTGATTTCAGTTACTTCAACTATTTAAGTTTCTACCAAACGAGCCATTAGTCTATTCTATGATGTGACCACTAACACTGATACGTAAGTAAAGCCAAATGAAAAAAATAAAAATAAAAATTAGTGTTTGTTTGATAACGAAGTTTGTAACCCAATAAATTGTAGTTTGTAGCTTAAATCTGATTTCAAGTTTTTATAGAAGTTGAATTTAAAATGCAAATTTAATTTTTTAACTTAAATTTAGTCAACCAAATATAATTTTTTATTACGTTTGAGTTTCATAATCTTTAAACGTTATTACCAAACGAGCCCTTAACCAATTTGTACCAGTTGTCAAAGCACACACTTCTTCTGGTTGGAATTGTCATTAAGAATGGTGATGGGATCTGGTAGAAGAAATTCATTTGGCTGGAAATAAATATTGCTGCTCCAACTCACAAGCAATTACTCCCTACACGATTGTATGACTTTTTGAAATTGTACCTATATCACTACGTAAAGTTATGAGTAGCCATGGGGACCAATTCGTAAACCATTATCAACATTTTCCATAAGCCTATTTTCAGTTTGTTGATAAACATGATTTAAGAAAATTTAATTTCATCTGTCAAACAGTTTGGCAGACATCCGCTAAACTATTTGATGGACGGTCATTTTAATTTTTTTTTTGAATCGTGTTTGTTCACAATCTTGATAAACGGAATAAGATAGTTAGGCGAATAATAGTCCTATAGCCGATGCTAATTATGGATCATTTATATAAACATAATGTAAAGTTGTGGACGTCTAGCGTAAATCACAATTTGCAGTTAGAAGCCACGAATGTTATATGTTACCCCGTTGTGGCTAAGATCACCTCTCTCTCTCTCTCTCTCTCTCTCTCTCTCTCTCTCTACATACATACATACATAAGTCCACTGTTGACATTAGCTTCAAGTTTCAAAGAAGTCAACAAATCTAGGTTGTCTAGCAAGAAGATCTAACGGCTAAAAATTAAAGGAAACAACTATCAGTCGCAAACTACTCCTTGGTAGTCGAACAATATTTTGTTAGCAAAACATTTCTTCTACCCCAAATCGTCTTGCAGTTACCGCACAAAAATTATGCGGCTGACGCATAAATAATTTTGCATTAATTAATAGAAGTTTATGTGGCAACCAATTACTCTTTTGCAATTGTTGAACTATTTTTGTAAATTCTAAGCCCTTTAAATCTTGTTGTTGGACTGACTTGGAATTGTTGACTTTTTAGGACCTATATACACACACATGTTGGTCTATTGCTAAAGTTGGTTGATATGACTTAAGTAGCAGCCAACAAATCTCATTTGTCAATCTCCAACAGCTAAAGGCCAAAAAATTAATTTTTTTACTACCGGCTGCAAAAGTCTCATCTGTTGCCACACATACTTTTATTGCTGGAACATTTCTCCTACCCCAAATGTATATGAGGCTACTGCATAAACTTTATGTGGTTACCGTAAACTAGCTTTGCAATCACTACCAAATATCTTGTTTCCTTTTATAGACTCTTAGTCATTTAATATCTAAGTTGGAGGGCTAAAATTTGTTCATTGCATACGACTAACAACCAACTTTAACAGTAGATCTGCCCTTTATTTATATAATGATAGATAGATAAAATTGAACTTTTCTTAAGTAGTAGCCAACAAATATCATTTGTCTATCTCCAAGAACTAAAGGCCAGAACGTTAAGTTTTCACTACCGGCCACAAAAGTCTCATCTGTTGCCACACATACTTTTATTGGTGGAACATTTCTCCTACCGCAAATGTATCTTAGGCTACTGCATAAATTTTATACTGTTACCATAAACTAGATTTGCAGTCACTATCAAATATTTAAGCGACAATTGTTTCCTTTTATAGACTCTTAGTCGTTTAATCTCTAAGTTGGAGCGCTAAAATTTGTTGACTGCATAGGGCTAACAACCAACTTTAACAGTGGATCTGCCCTTTGCTTATATAATGATAGATGGATAAAATTGAACTTTTGTTATAATTTTTTCAAGGGCTAACTAATTTGCCCTCGTAAATCTAAAGCCATTGATTCAAAGGACGAACTCTCTAAATGCATACTCTTTATTAGTGAGAGTCCTGTGTGTAGGGTACTACTTTTATGTCACACTTTACTATTAGCCTTTACTATCAGCATTTATCAGCATGAGCACGAAGAACATATGCACATCTCATAACAAAACGATCCATTGTACTCGATCAGGTCCATATTAACATCAACACTGAATATTATCAGAAATTTCTTGAACATAGAAAATTACAGGAAAAATGCAATTAAATAATAAAATTTATTGCTGTTAGATTCAAAGTCTCAATAAAAAGTTTTCCCTTGTTTAGAAGGTAGGTGCTTCAAAAAGTCCTTCAAGTTGCTTCTCTTGCAAACTCTAGGATTCTTTCATCCACCAACTCCCTAGCTGGCTCAACTACTTCCTATTTGATTGAGAGCTCGGTGGATAGCTATTGACTCCCACAACGTGCATGCCCTGTTCAAAAGTTTTACTAAAATCTGTTTCGCCCAGGATGATGTGATGCAGGAGAAAATATCTATGGAGACTATGATTTCCATATGTTTTAGTAGTAATGGTGAATTAGTTTATTTTGTGTATTTTTATTTATTATTTAGACTATGATTTCCTATTAGTAGGTATTTATAAATACCATCCAATCCAATGATGTACTCCTAAAAATAATATATCTTATTATCAATTTATTCAATAATATTTGAGATTATTTTTTCTCTATTTTTCTTTTGCATTCAAGGCTCTATTGAATTCAAGAGTATTCTAGTAGATTCTAGGATTCATCAACTAAAACAATGTTTAATATTTCTAATTGATTTCATTCTGCGTCATGATGACTCTAAACATTTCCTGGGCCAGTTTTCTCATTTCTTGAGTGTACATTCCTATTTTCTCCCTGCATGTAACCATAATTACTTCCTCTGTTCCTAAAAGAAAGTCTCTTTTCAAAATTTAAGAAGTCAGCTCGTGAATTCTAAAACTGGATTAAGGGGAAAAAGAAAATTGTATTGTGGAGTTATTAAATTTTTGTAACTCTTTTTCTTTTGATACATCTCACAAATTTTGTAATATTCTCTTTTAAGAAAGTTTAATGACGTAAATTGTTTAACGTACCATTATTTTATCAACTATGACTAAGCACTTCAACCACTACTCAAACATTATAGCTCTCAACTTCAATCATTACTACACTATATAAAATTATAATACCAACTTTATAGCTTGCTATTTCAACCAATGCCACTATATAGAATTATAATATCAACATTGTGGTCCATGTTATAGCCTTGAAAGTGACCAAAAAATTTTTGCCCCAAAACCAGGCCATATTCGCTCCAGAGGCCTCAAACCTTGATCAGCGAATCTAACTTATATATTTAACGGAATTTTGACAATATATAAGTATAAACATAAGCATACTCTAGACAACCTTTAATGTATTTGGCAACATAAAATCATATAAAACAAAGGCAACAAATAAGAACATCATTTATAGCAAATGATAACCTTTTATTGCTTATTCAATAAACAGGAGATTTATAAGTCCAACACTTGCCACACTTTGCTTACAATGTACACACTTTTGCGTAACACTTCTAGCCTGCAGAATTGTTTATAAACTCCTTCCCTTATTTTCGTGTACAAAGGCTCTCAATTTATAGGCAACATAATACGACTTGCAGTTGACAACCCTAACTGCTAGAGAATTATGGCCAATAAAATCTAGGCAACAAAAATAAATGTCAGCAACTTCTCTGACAATTATCAATGTCTTATCAAGACATTGATATGGTGCAACCATCATGCACAACTGTGTCAACTACAAGCCAATGTCTAGTCGTCATGAACTAGCACTTTTAAACCTTAGCCATGTTTTAGCCTTATACCAGCCAATCATTAAGTTGCACCAAGCCACCTTTGCCTTTGACCCATGAATTGTATTGGTCTCTTTTGTGTCTGCCTTCCTTCAATGACATAGAGTTTTCACATGGTTTGTCAATTTGCATCGTTCCAAGTCTGAGTCTTATGCACCACTTTGGGACTGCTATGTGTTAATGCTCCAATTTATTTTGTCTAGCCCGTGGCACTGCCCATTTCTATTTGTCACCACCGTTTTTCAATCAAAGGAGAATGTTGAACCATCAACAACACTTGAGCACCATCATTTGCCCTTATGATGCTTAAGGTTTGCCCTTGTCACACCAAGACTTTGCCATGTCTTGGCTTGGCATGCCCAAGTTCAAAGACAACCCCCTCCTTATAGTAGTGCTTAAGAAAATTTTCAAAATATCAGGATTAGACATTGTCCATATTTGAGTAGTTATACTCGAGTTTGGCACCATATGTGCAAAACTTCCAGCCAAGATATTGCTATCAGCTCCACTTGTGTGTTGTGGCAATGTCATAAACTATTACTTCGCCAAATAATGATTTTCCACCATGCCAAAGTCTTGCTTTTAAGTGTTTAGGACTTTATTCTTCATGCTTGACTTTATTCTTCATGCTTAATGGTAGGTTATCTTCATCACGCCAAACCAATTAAGTCTAATTTTTGCTTGCTAACACCCTAGCTGTGCCATGGTCGCGCCATGAGAAAAATCAGGTTATCGAAACCTAGTAGTCCACCACTTAAACTAACATTCCACTAACTAAATTATAATACCATAAAGGCAATTTACACAATTTTTCATAATTAAACACATTTCTTAATATTCATAACAAATCAAATTTGTGAAAATTGTGGGACGGATGGTGTAATTGATGACAACAATCTTACATTATGTCCATTATATATTATACTCCCTTTGCTCCAAAAATGAAGTCCCAAGTCCAAAAAAAATGTCTTGAAAACAATATCTCAATACATATATCAATAAAATCATGTGGTTTGTATTTGGAGAAGACTTATTTATGTGTGGTTATTCAAATTTTGAGGAGCCTAGATTTTTCTCTCTCATCAAGTGGAGACTTTATTAATTTGTGGATTTTTTTAGGATTATGACTTTGTTTTTAGGACGGAGGGAATATGTTTTACTTGTTCCAAATTGTACAAGTACTTTTTGTAAATTACAATAGTGCCAAGTACTTTAATAATCTAGAACTCATGTAAATTTAAAAATCAAAAGTATAAAATGTAATACATAAGGTATATTGATTAAAATTCAAAATACAAACAGATGATCCAAAAAGAAGTCACCTATAATTAGAAGGATTGTGAGGCCATAAGTTTACTAACTAATTGAAAGTGAATGCATAAAACTTAAGTAAATCCCTCGAGTTGGCTACCATTCTCTCCTCCACCCACAATACCATATCTAACCGGTTTGTGTGTATCTCTGGACATGAACTCCGCCTTCATTTCCTTGGGCATCTCAAAGAAATCTGAATTCACTTCTACGGCTCCTTGGATTACTGAATCAAGTGTTCCATGACTAATTACCTACAACACATACACATAAAATGAGTCTGGATCCATAATCAATATTAGCAATCTTGATCTAAAGGTTATAAGGGTGTAAATTTGGACTTTTACGTAGAATAATTTTTAGCACGCACATGAACTATTTGCACGTGCTGTAAATTATTGCACATATAAATTTGCAGCATTATATAGACCTTAGATTAAGATTGGTTGGTTAGGATCATCTTGGCTAGATAATGTTATCTATTCAATATTAGTTGTGGATCCAGTATTGAAAAAAAAATTATGCATAAATAAAAGAATTAGAAGACAACTTGAGGAAAAATAAGTTGTTGGTACATTAAAAAAACCAAAATTTTGGTAGGCTTGATAGAGTTGTTGGATGATTAGGGACTTCAATTGAGAATTTTGGCGGAGAATTACAGGCACTCGTGAAGGTTGGAGATGGTCAATCTGCAAAGTGAATATTGAACCTGATCCCATTTTATTTATGTATGTATATTTTTGATCTGAGCTTCTTTCTTCTTCTACTTGTTCTATCTGAATAAATATGTTGCCATCTCACTCAAAGGTAGAACCACTAGCATCCGTATCTCAATTTCAAATCAAATTGTTGTCTGATTCAGATAGCACCTCATCAGCGACAATTGTATAGCAATATAGACATTTTCGAAAGCAACAATAAAGACCTCTCAATCATTGT
>JAUMHB010085157.1:0-11697 GCA_032359685.1 Pittosporum tobira
TTTGTCGAAAACCAATAATTTTATTTAGTACCTCCAAACATCATATTTATAAAGTTAAAATATCGGGTTCTTACAGTAGCTCATGCGGTCGGCCATTCTCAAGGCTCAGTGACCTACTTCGCCCAAACAAGGATCGAGCCCGACTCTTGGCACCCAAAGGATTAAGCTTGGCCAACCGCTCCAAAGGATCTTGTATCCGCCTCAGTCTGGTCAGACCATCGTAGTCAGGAACTTTCAAACTATACGCCTTAGGCCCGCGCCTTCTCAGATAGCCGACCTAATCCATCCCATCGATTGGGCCTAACTCTGCCTGGTTCGGGTCTAGCGTCCCAAAGGCCATAAAACAAGTTCCCATGCGACATCCAATCGGCTGCCTAACATCTGCAGCCCTGTCAACTTAAAGGAGGCGCGTCATACCTGCTGTCAACTTAAAATAGGCGCACCATGCCTACTTTATCGGGCCACGGATTAAGGCAAAAGTCTACAAATACCGCCTCATTTGCACAAATGAGGGGATCCGCTTTCAACATAAAAAAGAGCATAAACTCTGCCAAAATACAAACTCTCTTAAAACTCACCGATAAACTCCACCCTCTCCTACTTAATATTCAGATTACCACCTTAATTTCAACTAACTTAAGCATCGGAAAGGGGAATGAGGGAATAAACCCCCCTGTGTTGCTCGTGTTTCATGTGAACTTGCTCCCGCCGATGATTGCTCAACTGAAAACAAGGTTTGGACTTGGTCAAATGTCAAGTTGGTCCCAATAGTCAATATATTATATAAATAGACAAACACAATTTTTTTGTTCACTTACCGAGTTCATTACTATGACTCAATTGAGTCTTCTGCTCACTCACTAAGTCACCGAGTCTTTTTGTTCACTGACCAAGTCATTTTGAGACCACCGACCTCGGACTTTTGATATGCAAGTCCAACATCAATATATATTATATAAATAGACAAACAATGATTTTATTTGTTTCAATTACTGAGTCGACTCAATTCAATTATTGAGTCAACTCGGTCTTAAAAACTAAAAAAATCAAACATAGGTTGAATTCAAATTAAACTTATTAATGTGATCAAGAAATTAAAAAAAAATACATATCAATATATCATATAAATCCATAAACACCAAATTTTTTTAATTCATTTACTGAGTTAACTTGGACATAAAGACTTTAGATACGCAGCTCAAGTGAAGTTCTATATAAGCTCAGTTAATTGCTTGATCAATCATCAAACTTTTAATTTATTCATATGATGTTAGAGAATCACATAACATAAATAAAAAATACATTTTAAAAGGCAAGAGAGAAGAAATAAATTAAAGAAAAAATATAGCAATACGTTCAAAAAATTGCAATTTTACTCACATCTTCAGTATACCTCAATACAAAACCATCATAGGAAAGGATAAACAACCAAAACTAGGTTACCACTATCTAAACAAGCTTGGATATTTTACAAAAAAATATAAAAAAATTAATCAGAAATAAAACGTTAAAAAAATTACATTTAGCCTGAATAACGCCGAACGTTTGGACTAGTATACATATTTACATAAAAGAACTTTTTACTGTAAGAACCCAAAATTTTGTGAACAATTAATAAAATAAAAATTTTCTCTTATGATGTCTAGTAGGATTTTTTTGCGTTGTTACATTTCAAGAATTGAGTTGAAATAATAAAATAATGACCAAGGGTATTTTGGTTATTTTGACAATTATTATGCCCAAGGGCATTTTGGTCATTTTGAAAATTATTATGCCCAATGACATTTTGTTCATGTTGACAAGTGTTATACTTGAGGACATTTTAGTCATTTTGACCAAAGATATGGCCAAGGACATTTTGGTCATTTTTGGTAAAAGTTGTGCCAAGGGGTATTTTGGTTATTTTGACCCGGAAGTTAAAAACTGTTCAAAACCATAAACCGATCAAAGATCTGGAATCAACGCAAAAAAATTGTGACCCGAAACGCCGTCGGATTTTTGATTTGACCTAGTCTAGAATTGACTTTTTGACCGGAGTGTCGTATGGAAAAACGGACATCGCCGTTGGAATCGCAGCGTCCCAAAACGTAGGAATAAAGTATAATATTATATTTTTCAAAGTTTGACTTCTTAAATTATTCAGCTCGTGAATCGAGACAAAATAGCAGTTTGAATTTTGAATTTCAGCGCAGTTGACCAAGTGGGGCCCACATGCACAGTTCCCCAAAACATTTTGTCTTTTTCCCATTTTTTCTCATTTTCTTTTTCTTTTTTTTTTCTTTTTTTTTCTTTTCCCCCTTTCCTTTTCTGTTCTTTTCATTTTGTCCCCAACTTTTTCCTGCAAGTTCTGACTTTACCAAATCTGTTAATCCGTCCCTTTCTGCATCGATTGGTGTTTGATTCAACACCCATTCGGTTCGGTCTATATAACACCCCTGAATCGAACCCTAACCCTAAACACAGTCGCATAAGTCAAAAATCCAAATTTTAAATTTTTGTTCTTGTTCTTGTCGGGTGAGATTAAAGTCTGATTTTTGTTGTTGTTTTGTTCAAATTGATGGTTAGAATAGCATCTAGGGGTCAATTGGAATCTGTTTGAACCTTTAATCGATCAAAATGGTCAAGAATCGAGACAGATAAGCGCGATTTACAGTCGGGTATTTTTCGGCATTTTCTCATAAAAAATAATTTTCTTTAATTTACGAACTTTAAGTATTTTAGTCATTTTTTTTAATATAGATGAAATATAATTTTTTTTTGCTAAATAAATAGTATTAAAATACATTCACACACACACTTAAATTTGAACTTTTGACCTCCTATATAAGAGCAGGTCATGATACAATTGGACCAAAGTTTCTTGGGTAGAGTATAATTTTTTAAGTACTATATATTGCGTATAATTGTGTATAGTGCATATTTTTATTTTTTAATAAAATATACTATAAAGTATAGATTAAAAAAAAGAAAAAATGGGTGTACAAGCATCAAATGCTTATATTTTGTTACGTACTAGTGTATGACACGCTCGTATGAGTTAAAGTACAAATCAACTTTTGTCCACTTGACTCCACTGATATCAAGGTCATCGGTCTTCCTCCAAATCCCTAATCCTCTATTCCCATCCATCCTCGATTCTATCTCTGTGCTATGGATTCCGAAGATGACATCTATTTCGATGAATCGTACGGCAGCGATTCAGGCCCAGAATTCGAGACGAACGACTCAGACGATTTCCTAGAGAATCGGCCCAAGAAGAACTACAAGATCATGAAATATGAAGACATCAAGAAAATCCAAGAAGACGATGTATCCAGGCTGTCTTCTTTTCTTGCTGTACCTAAATGGGTGTCCAAAAAGCTGCTGTATCACTACAAGTGGAACGTCAACGATGTGCAGGAGCCGTGGTTTGCTGACGAGGAAAGGGTACGCAAATCTGTTGGGTTGGTTCGAAACCCGGTTCATGATGTTGAAATTAGTGATGAATTGACTTGTGGTATTTGTTTCGATAGCTATGTTGTTGATCCTAGGGTTAAAGATGCTGTCTTGTGTGTTCATAGCTTTTGTGGAACTTGTTGGGGTGGGTATATTAGCAATGCTATTAAGGATGGGCCAGGGTGTTTGTCGTTGAGGTGCCCGGATTTGAAATGTGATGCAGCCGTTAGTTATGATTTGGTTAAGTTGTTGGTGGGGGAGGAAGATATGAAGAGGTATGATAAGTATTTTGTGAGGTCTTATGTTGAGGGGAATAAGAGGATTAAGTGGTGTCCGGCACCGGATTGTGGGTTTGCGGTTGAGTATGATGATGGGAGTGAGATTGAGATTGGAGGGTATGATGTTACTTGTGATTGTTCATTCAACTTTTGTTGGAATTGTACCGAGGATGCTCATAGGCCAGTGGATTGTGATACTGTGGGTAAGTGGATATTGAAAAATAACGCGGAATCTGAGAATGTGACTTGGATCCTTGTTTATACCAAACCGTGTCCCAAATGTAATCGCCCAATTGAGAAGAATGAGGGATGTATGCATATGACGTGTAGGCAGCCCTGCAGATTTGAGTTTTGCTGGCTATGCCTTGGTGATTGGAAGGGGCATGGGGCTAAACCATGTAATCGCTATGCTGGGACTGAGAAAAAGGGGCAGAATGATAATGAAGGGGAGAGAATGAGGAAGAATGCTAAGAAATCTTTGGAGAGATATACCCATTATTATGAAAGGTGGGCTGCTAATAACAAGTCACGGAATAAGGCCCTTGCGGATTTACAGCAAATGCGAACTGTTCATCATGATAAACTTTTGGAAAAACACGATCAAACGAGCTCGTCCCTTGGATTTCTTTCAGAAGCATGGATGCAAATAGTCGAATGTAGGCGAGTGCTAAAATGGACCTATGCGTATGGATATTACCTGCCGGAGAAAGAAGTTGCCAAGACAAAGTTGTTCGAGTATTTGCAAGGTGAGGCTGAGGCTGCTTTGGAAAAACTTCATCATTGTGCGGAGAAGGAGTTAAGTATTTACCTTCAAGATGGCTCTAACTCGGATGAGTTTAATAATAGTTTTCGTTCTAAGCTAGCTACTTTGACTAGTGTCACTAAAACTTACTTTGCGAATTTGGTCACTGCGTTAGAGAATGGACTACCAGATGTAGATTCAGATGCAGCCTGCAGCAAAACAACAAGTTCTAATAAAAATTGCAGCAAAAAAGCGACCTCAAATAAAAAGCCAAAGCTTGGATAACTCAGGCGGTTTCAGATGCTGAAGTAAGTTAATATGGGGTGAAAGCCGAACTTTCTGTGAGTAGGTGAATTATGTCTCTACTCTGTAAATTTATTCAATAAGGTTGAACTTCCATTTTCATTTCCTCGAGCAGTCGAGGTGAGAGATTTTCATATAAATTATTATAGTAGTATGTTTTCATGTTTGATTTGAGAAGTTTTTTGTATAAACATGTGTAACCCTGCAGCCTCCCCTGTTCCCTACCCAAGAATCTTTTGAACATTTTCTTTTTTACCAAAACCCCCAATCTGAACCAAGTCTTGGAAAGAAAATTGTCTTCAACATTTAGGACCTGAGACAACTTTAAGAAATATATGGACTCAAACCTAGGTATTTTTATCCTGAGAGACAAGTCTAAACCCTGGTTAAGATGTACCTGTTGGAAGGGATTTCTTTGAATGTAATTTTTCTGCACGCCCAACGGCAGAATTGCATGTGTGTCTAAGCTCATCATTTTGCCCCAATTTTGGTCGTGAGAGGATGCAAATAAATTAGCGTTTCTTTGAAAAACTTGGAACGAAATAGCTGCCCCTAACAAGCTGGTGGATTGGAGTTTTGTGATGTCCTATGTTTAGTCAGGTGTTTCTTTATCTTAATCACCTTGTTCATGGGATTGACATTGTTCTGCCTTTTATAGCAAAATTTGATCAAAAAAATAAATAATTTAGTAAAATCTGCAGTTTGTAGATTTCCCTTCCCGTAGTTTATTTGTCTTGGTTGAGATTTATCCTTTATATTGCTTTCTCTTGGGGCCTAGTTAGATTTATCAGTAAGCTGATTTGGATGTACTTTTTATCACTGCCAAAGGAAAAACATTTGAGTAACCACACTTGGTGTTGTTTCCTCTTTGGCGGAGAGTTCTCTTTTCCCTTAACTTCCTTTGGTTCCTTTAACTTATTCCATATGATGTATATATTGCATGTTCTACCATGTTAGGCTTGACTGATTGTGATGCTCTTTGGTATGTTATGTACATCGGATTTTTGCTTAATTTTTGCCCCTCTAGTACTATTGATTTGGGTTGGAAGGTTTAATGGTGGTGGAAAGTGCTGATTTTTCTGCTAATTTTGTTTATATTATTGGGGTGAGGTGGGTGGAGGAAGATCGATACTCTGGATACTCTGGTTCTGTGCTTGAAAAACATATGCTCATCATCAATGAATGAACTATTTGTACTGTCTCCGGCTCTTATGTAATTTGATTGCAGGTTTACATTATTGTGGATTTAATCAGTTTCACAGGCTTATGTGTATTGCAGCTTATTTGTTGTAAATTTGTTTGGTATTAGTCCCTTGGTTCCAAAATTACAGATTGCTAACAACTTTTTTTGGTCAGTCTGGGAAAGTCTAGAATTCTAAATCGATGAGTTATTATTATTTTTTTTTACTACAAACTATTTAATTAATATAAACTAACTAAAGAGTACTAGTAATTAGTAATTACTATGTTTGTTGATTTTAACACTTGGAACGAATTTATATTATTTTGAATTTTTGGATTTTGTAAATTGACCAAAAAAGTCAATAGTCATCTCTACTTTTGGTACAGAGGAGTATTACTTCTGAGAAGCACTATTTTTGCAATGCTTTTTGCTAGTTTCATAAGGTTAATTCTTACATGAGAAAGAAGTGGGACCCACTGTTTTATGAGAGATGGCCCTGTGGAACTAGCAAAAAGACTTGCGGAAATAACATTTTGCTTACTTTTTTTACTGGTAGTCACCTCACACCTGGCTCTAAGCGCATGGCAGATTGAATCATTTTTTTCTCCCAGTAGCCACTCACCAATACCTAGATATTTGTATCCTGAGATACAAGTTTTCTAAACCTTGGTGTGAGGATTAAATAATGTGCTGCTTGGAAGGGGTTCTATGACTGAAATGAGTGTGCAACACTGACAAGGTTGATGTTGTTTTCTCTGCAAACCCAACAGCAAAATCCTGTATCTGTATATAGTTGGATAATTAACTCATTTTACCCCGATTTTGGTGGTGAGAGAAAGGAAATAAAGTAGCTTTTATTTGAAAAAGTTGGAATGGATTGGTGTGCTTGAACATAGGGCAGATTGGGGTCTTGCTGTGTTATGTTTTAGTCTGGGTTTCTAGGGTTTGATTGTAATCACGTAATTCGTGCAATTAACTTGGTTCCACAATTTTATAGCAAAATTTGGTCAAAATCATGTACTATTTATTTAGACATATCTGCACTTATTAGCTTTCCTCTCACGCCCCATTTGTGTTTCTTGGGGTTTATATTGATTGCTCTTAATGCATGGTTAGATTATTTCAATGACCTGATGTGGATGTGTTCGTCCCTGCCTTTCGAAAAACATTTGGGTGACAACATTTGGTGTTTGTCTCCTATAACATCAAAGTAATGCTTGTATCTGCTCTGCCATATTGGATCAACTGATTGTGATGTTCTTTGGACCATTTGAAAAATTTGCAAATATGAAGGATGCATGTTTATCCATAAATTCAGTTGGTGGTTAGTCGTTTAATGTTATCGAGCCGAGCTCAAACTTTAATCGAGGGCTTGGCTCGTTTAACACTTTTATGTTGCGTTTGGTTCTCATTTTTTTCCGAAAAGGAATGAAATGAAATTTTACATTGAAATTGAATGGTAGTTAAAATAAATTGGTTAGTTAGTCTTACAATTTAAGTTGAAAACGAGGGAAAAAATATGATGATTGAAACCCACCTATTTCAAAAGAAATAAGCATTCATTTTTCATTTTCTCATCCTCTTCATTTTGAACAAAATTTTTTAAGACTAACAACATATTTTCTTCCAATCACTACTCAATTTTAATATAAAATTTTATTTCATTTTTTTTGCCTTAAGGAATGAGAACTAAACGTAACATTAGGGATTAGTTAAATTGTGGTGGCGTGATGGCTAAGTGGTGATAGTAAACTTGAATACTTTGATGTCTTTGTTTCGGGCTAATTTTGTTTGTGTAATTGGGTGGTTGGGTAGAGAAGTGGTACTCTGTTTCAGCACTTAGAAAGCAAATGCTGCTAACCTTTACTGCCCGGTTTCTCTTTTATACTAGTATTTGGTTTCTGGTTTATGATGTTTGTGGATTTCTGTCGAAAACCACGGCTCCAGCACATCGATAACTTCCATATTATGGCCAAATTTGCAGTTTGTGTAGCTTTCTCCCTGCATCTGTATTTGTGAGATTATTTCTAGCTGTTACCTGAGGCTGGTGTGTTTGTCCCTGCCGTTGGAAAAAAACATTTGGGGGGTCCGTGCCGTCTCCACTCTGTTACGTATTGACATTAAATCATTATGTTTGTATATAGATAGATGCTGCTCAACGGCGTTGAATCAACTGATTGTGATGTTCTTTGGTTCATAATGTTCCAAAATATGAGAATATTATTGATTTTTTGGAATTAATTTTTTGAATATTTTTAAATTTAAATTAATATGAATTTTTTTGTTTTAGAATTTTTTTTTTTTGTAACTTATATCTTAAATAGGTCAAAATTTTCATAATTGTATTGAATATAATGGTGGTTTAGGCTGTCGGCAAATTTTTGTGACCTTTTTAAGTTCACAGGCAGTCTCCATTAAACTTGCATGGGAATCTCCAAGAAATAAAAAAAAATTGAATAATTAACCAATCCAAAAGAAAAGGGAGTTTATAATAATAATACTCCTAAAACATCCAATTGGATCAGTCGAGTAATTAACAGCCCAAAGGTCGGGTTGACAGATATTCAACCCAACTGTTTAACATTTATTTTTTATTGGGTTGATCCAAAATTTAATTGGGTTTGGGCGATTTTGTCGGGCCCGATCGGGTTATGAACATTCCTACCACCAAATGAGTTATATGAGCTTGATTTACAAATATTAATGTTATATCTTGATCTTAGTTTATCTGTAAATGTGATGATTGTTGTTTATGTGACAGCATGATTGTAAAATTGAAGTGTTTAATTTAAACATATAATAAAATTATTTGTGTAGAATAAAAAATTTTAAAAATTAAACTCAATTTTATGATAACATGAGTAAATCGATTTTTCTCTTAATTACTTCATTCGTGCTATAGACATTGCCATGAATGATAAGTACAATTAATTGTCATGCATAGGAAATAAAAAACCGAGAGGCGAAATATCAAGAATTACCGAAACTTCAATATTTTTTGCTCGCCTAATTAGCTAGGCAAAAGTGAAATCAAATGTGTTGTCTCAAAGGCGGTTCCATTAATTACATTATGTTAGTGTATTGAATTTTAAAAAAAAAAAATGATAACTGATAATTCAAACAGAAAAAAGAAAAAAAATATTAAAATTAATTTGATGGTTAGTTTTTTTTTTTTTTTTAAATTTTATTCTATATACGTAAAAATTATTCAATTAATGAGATAACAAGTGAGACATGTTTTGGTGGAATTTTTAATAACAAATTTGAGTTTAAAATAATTTTATTTTTTTACAAAATACCAAAAGCACCCTTAAGATTTCACCAAACGATGATTTTTTTAAACGTGCTCTCGCTCTATATATAAGAAGATGACTAATAGTTTCATATTGATTAGTTTAAATCACTTTCGTAAGAACATAAAGGAGAGTTTACATATCCATAAAATTGTCATCTTAATCCACTACTTCGTTCCTATTACAATTTTTATAATTTAAAAAAAAATATTTCATAATTTTTTAATAATTTAATTTAAGAAAATTAAAAAGAAACAATTAACTAAATTATTCGAAGGAGTTTTTCTCCACGGATAAGAATCTGCTGTTGAGAATTTGTAAATTATTCGAAAGCATCTTCGGTTGAATTTTCTGTCGTCGAAAGGTTGGTCCTCTCTACCGACTTTCTGTCGAATTAATTAGTTAAAAATTTGTTGATAACTTATCTTGCCACTTATTTAAGAGGATATATAGTTTGATTACTCTCCAAATTATCAGGATATTCCGATTAGGAAGACTACTGATTAGTAAGTTCAGGAGGACTACTGAAATAATAACCTGCATTAGGAGGACTACTGAACTAAGTAAGTTTAGAAATAGGCCTTTCTTATACTAGTCTATATTATGATACTAAACATTAATTATTTGTTAGATAAAATTAGGAAAACAAATCTTTATAAATTATTTTGAGCTTTTACAAGTAAACTTCTAAAATTCTTTAAACTATTGTTGCTACTATATTCTATACTGTATTAGTAAAGACCCACATCCATATTTTTTGTTCAGGTCTTTTAGGTTTACTTTTGTATCTTAAACTGAGTTTCATTTATAACGCTTTTAGATTATTAAAGATGTCAGTAGATCGAAGTTGGATGGGCCATAGGATAACGAATAATGGGGAGATAAACAAAGAGTTTGCTCTTGGGGTCAAAGGTTTCTTGACTGTGCATTTGGGAAGGTCACAACTGACAGTATTAGGTGTCCTTGTACAAGATGCATCAACTTGAACTACAAGAACAAGGATGAAGTTGATTTGACCTCTGTAAGTTTGGGTTCATGATATGCCATAAGTGTCGGACTAGTCAAGAAGAAGCTTTTATAAGTCAAGTGGTCACATAATCGATAACTGAAGTTGTAAAGCATTATAATTATGCATGTATGGTCTTTGAAGTTGGTGGTCATATTTTTCACAGTAGTATGAACAAGGATGAATCTATTGTTATTGAGGAAAAACTAATGACGAAGGGAGAGAGTTTTATAAATTGTTGCATGAATCGGAACTGCCACTCTATGATGGTCATGGGAAGCATACTGTTCTATCTGCAGTGATGAAACTTTTACATTACAAGAATGAGCATGATTGTAGCGATACAAGTTTTAATGTGTTGCTCGGTATTATCAAGGAGCTTTTGCTTGTGGATGACAAGTTGCTTGAATCTTACTATGAAGTGAAAAAGTTGATCAAATGGCTTAATCTAGGATATGAAAAGAATGCATGCGAACATGATTGCATGCTTTATTATGGCGATAACAAAGACAAACAAGTGTGTGATGTTTGCAGTAGGTCTCGTTACAAGCCGGCCTGGTCAATCCCTTCTCAGATCCGACCATCTGAATGATTGGCTGGGCGGTCGGCTTGATCGTCCATCATGGTAGAGGTCGGCACTAACTGGCCGATCGCCCTGGTCGCCCATCATGGCAGTGGCCTGCAGTGACTGAGCGGTCCAGCCAAATGGTAGTTGACCAAGTCAACTATTGACTGGTTGGCTAGTCAACCCATCTTTCTCGTCTCTGACCGCCCGACCGACAAGTTGGCCGGTTGGCCGACCTGGTAGTTGTAGGCAGTGGGCTGCCATGGCCACACACACACACACACACACACACAAACACATACACACACTGGATTAAAGGGTAACCTCGATTTTGTGGCAAAGGAACTGATGGAACATCGAATTTCATCATCCCGTGACATGAAACCTCAAGAATAGGAAGGTCATGTTCATCGTTCTCGGTTCCGGCCAAGAAACCATCACCAACGGCCACAAGCTCATAGGGAAATTCAAACAGACTTTAAACAGCATGAAAACTCGATTGAAAGGTACTAAAATGATCCTTGTAACTGCAGGAATCCATTGGATCCTTCATTGACTCAAACACATTCGATCTGAGCCCAAAGATCCGATCTTTGATCAAGAACACGTCGAAAAATAAGCCGACTGTAAATCGACCTTATCCTGCTCGATCCTTGACCGTTTTGATCGATTGAAGGCTCAAATCAATTCTAAGAGACTCCTAGATGCTATCCTAATCATCAAATCAAACAAAGAAATAAAAAAATTCAACTTTGATCTTACCCGAGCAAGAACAAGAACAAAGTTTTTAAAAAATGGATTTTTGACTTGTGTGGCTGTGTTTAGGGTTAGGGTTCGATTCAATGGTGTTATATAGACTGAATGGATGTTGAATCAAACACCAATCGATGCA
>JAUMHB010085179.1:0-11694 GCA_032359685.1 Pittosporum tobira
TAGCATATAACTAGTAACGATTTACTTAGGTGTTCGGAGGAGGCCATGTCCCTATCCAGAACAATATATATATATATGACTTATATTCACTTATAATATAGGATAAAAATATTATTTCATCTAATTTAACATTTAGGTACAAATTTCAACGGTTAAAAATCAACATATCGATTACTATTAATAACATATATATATTTTATATATGAGAGATATGTCTGTTATTATTAGTAACGAATGTCCCCGTATATAAAAAAAATCAACTGCTAATAATAGTATATATGTATTATTCTTAACTATTAAATTAAAATTTGAACAATAAATATTAAATTAAATATAACAATATTTCTATTATATATATATCAATTTTTCTTTCTCACTTACACACGCCAAGATGCATGTGAAAATAAAGGTCGAAGCTATCTATCTATCTATCTATCTATATATATATATATATATATATATTAATTACAATAGTGATTCTACTATTCCGTTTTTAGATTCATTTGTCAAAATATATTATAAAAATTATGGAATGTAGTAATTATTTCTTTAAATTTGTCTGGTATGAACGTTAATTTATCAAATCCATCTTCAAGTTTTGTTTAAATTAAATTTAAATTATAAATTTAATTTTTCAAATTTAAATTTTAATCTATCAATTATAATTTTTAGTTATATTGAATCTATAATATTTAAAACATTGCTACCAAATGAAAACTTTGCCGCTTAAGATTCCAATTGTCAGTATTTTTTAATCCTTAATCCTATTTCTTTTCAGGCAAAGACTCGACCTCAACGGCATTGACTTGGTTTTTTTGGTTAGTCTCTGGTCATCCTCAATGCAAACATCTGATTCACAAAGAACTATCCTCTGTTACTAAAGGGTCCGAAAATTGGTCAGGAAATTTCGACTACAACGAGCTCAAGAGCTTTCATTATCTACAAGCGGCTATATCGGAGTCAATGCGCCTATTTCCACCCGTACCGATCAACTCAAGATTAACGGTGACAGATGACGTGTTGCCCGACGGGACCCACGTGGGCCGAGGTTGGCACGCCGACTATTCGGCCTACGCAATGGGCAGGATGGAGAGGCTTTGGGGTCCAGATTGTAGAGAGTATAAGCCAGAGAGATGGTTAGACAGTGAAGGGGTTTATCAACCGTCCGATCAGTTCAAGTTTCCGGTGTTCCATTGTGGGCCCCGAACGTGTTTGGGGAAAGAAATGGCTTACGTGCAGATGAAGTGTATTGCTGCCGTGGTGATGAATGAGTTTGAGGTCCAGGCCGTTGATGGGGGTGGGTGTGCCGACCGGATGATGAACCCGCCTTACACACTATCGCTTCTCTTGAAGATGAAAGATGGTTTACATGTGCAATTGAAAAGCAGATGATAGATTTAGATATTTAAAGAGGGTTTTTCGACAAACGTGTTTTTCTGTATCAAACGAAACGTAAATTTGTTACTACGCGTGAAAGTGTGATACACAAGTTGGAACGGTTTGACATATATATATATATTATTCTCTTTTTGTCTTAAAATAAATATAATATTTTTATTTTTTATATAATTTAAAAAATATATTTAATGTTATAATTTTAAATAAAAAAAATAATAATTAAAGTAGTGTATTATATTTGATAAAATAAGAATAATTTTAAAAAATTATATTATTAAATTTTTTAAAAAGAAAATATTATGATTTTAATAAAACGTCTAAAAAAAACAAGTGTTATAATTATAATGAGACGGATAGAATACAAATTGGCACTTAAAAAATGGGAGTTTCTTTTAAAAAAAAATGAAAAAAGATTGTTCTGCTGACGGAACTTAACAAAAAATTTTCAGGAAATTTAAAAAAAAAAAAAAACAGGACTAATCTGACGTAGCTTTCCCTTAAAAGCTGTGAAGTTAAAAGAGAACACCTACCATTTTTTTCCACAAGAACACAAGAAATACTAATGGAATTTGAAGAAACTTAACCAAAATAATATGTGATCGCTTTGAGCTTTATTAGCAGTCAAGCTAAAAGAACTCCTACCTTTCCTCCTGAGAAAAAAAAAAATGAAAAACATTAGGGAATTTTAAGAAAATTAACAAAACTAATACAAGGAAGCTCTGTTTGTGCACGTATGATTTTGAACAGAAATCATTTATTGATAAATCGTATCAAACAATACTCACATGAGCATGACACATTCCAATGACAGACGTAAAAAAAAAAGGATTTGATAGTTCAAAATACCTGGATTACACAATTTACAATTGAGCCACAAAATTGTATTTGTAAATTATGTAAAGATATTATGTTCGTTACAAGTAAACAAACACAGAAACTAATAAGACCATGAATTAGAAGAATCTAAATCGTAAGATCGAGATTGTTTACTTGGTGTTCAGATAATATATTATGCAAGAAGAACACAAGCAGCATAATTGCATTATTGTTTTCTTTTCTTTTCTTTTCCTTTTTTGTTTTTTTGGGTTTGGAGGGGGTGGGGACTACATTTCTAACTATTTTTTCCTTCCTTCAGCACAAATTCAACTGGCTCAAAATCCCATTCAAATGTTGAGGTAGGCGGAGAATCCAAGTCTACTGGAAAAGATGGTGGACTGTCCCACAGTGATGATGAAGGCTGTAACCAATCATAGAACTCAGACATGGGCAACTCTACTGGTTCTGGGTAGTAGATGCGGCTATATGGATCACTCTGTAGCACAGAAAATTAACTAAATGGATAATCTGAAACGAAGTTCTATTAATTTAGCTTTAAAAAGAGAGAATTCAGAAATAAGCATACCTTTGCTGGTTGAGAGTCTGAAAAAATGATAGAAGATGCAGAATCTGCACATGAGAGAGCGCAAGTTATAGCATTTTGAGCTTATATGGTATATATCAAGTACCTGAGAAACTTTCATTTGAAGTAGACATATAGCTGGGCAGCTACTTTTATAATTCAAGTCAATATGTGCAAAGTACATACTCCCTCAGCTCCAAATTTAGAAATACCTTGAAAACGATATTTTTATACAAAATTTTGAGGTTACAATTTTACCCTAAAAAGGAACATTATATTTTCTTACTTTATTGTCGTTGTGGATGTCATCGGAGTCGAGGCGGAGGAGGCGTGTGGTTACCAGAAATGCTCAAGAGAACAGAACCCAGTCCGAGGGAACACCACTTATGATCTTGGCTCATTAACTAACTGCTCTTGTACCAAGAATCAGAACGCTAGTATCCAGTACGTGGAATGCATTCCTAAGAGAGTTCCATGGTAAGAGGGAATTGGATAGCAAGGTGATGAGGTAGAAGAGAAGGTAATTTAGGAGTATCATGGTCTTTCCTTGTTCTAAAATATGAATCTATCTTTAATTTGGGAACACTAATTGTGATTCATTATAGGATTGGAAACAACACATGTTTTAGTGAGGGAAGTAATTTAGAAAGTTCACATTCACAGTTGAATCCACTAAAATTTGATGAATTCGTGTTAATTTCAAAATTTAGGATAGGATTGACGTTCAAAAATCAATATGAGACTGTTTTTGTGGAACTGAGGGAGTATTTAAGTGGATCAAAATTTTCTTTTTTAAAAATGTGCGAGTTTTCTAGTTTACAAGAAACCTTCCTCCGATTTATATACTTGAGTGGCATACTATCCTATCGCTAGAAACTTAAAAACACAACTGGAAAAGGACATCCTATGTCTATTAAATATCAATATTTTACCATGTCCAGGAAGAACTGTGTCCCAGAAAGAAGGTTCCATTGCCTTTTGTCTTGCCTCAACGCACTTGCTATGATCATGCAAAAACTTCTCCCCTGCAATTTTGAACTCCTCTTTCGCTGCATTCTTTTTCTTTGTTGACATGTCACGATGAATGGATGATTTGTTCGTTATGTCATTTAAAGCTTTACGGCCTCCAAACCCTGATCCTCCTTTCTTGCTGGCTGGTTTAGAGCTCACTGTAATTCCATCAATCCCATTTTCTGCAGAAGAATATATATAAATAACCCAGGTTTAGATATTACTTGGGAACAAATTATGAATGCCAAGAGGTCGCTCAGTTTTGTGGAATCATACTTTTGTTGTGGATACCCAAATTTTCATCTTGGATGATCAGTGGCCTCCGACTGATGTGAATTGCCATGTTATTCTCTTGATTTCTGAATTACATACAATAACAATGTGACAATAGAAAGAAATTCAAGTGAATAAAAAAATGGGCTTGAAAATCAATGGTACATAAGCAAGATGTTAACTGCGCCATAGAATTTGATTTGGGTAATGTAAGTACTGTAAATCCATCTTTACTACATATCCAAGAATTACAAACTCTACTAATATCCCCCAGTTGGTCATGCGTATAAAAAAAATAATAAACCAAGGGTAAACAAAAAAAGAAAAACAAAGGAAGTACAGAGGCAGGGGAAAATTTTGTAAAGCAGGGAATGGCAAGATTAATAAGATAATCTGATAAACAAGATTTGTTACATTGTTAAATAGTTTATAGTCCCACAAACATGAGCAGAAATCTCAATTATGCACAAGCAAAGTGAAGAAGATGTAAAGAAATATCCATGAGAATGATAATTAAAAAATAAAAAATAAAAAACCATAAGACTACACACAATTAGAATAGAGAAACTATTGCTACAGATTCTACCTCTGATATCATATACATCAGTTCAAAATTACATCACATGAATCAGTCCAAAATCCCATGTAAATATCAGGACTAAGATACATGAAATGGCTGGGGACAAAGTGAAATCCTTCGATAAAAGTTAAACAAGATATTCCACGACAGATTATCAAAACATATTTCATATCCATTATCATGAATCCTTGAACATCAATTAATTACAAACTAAAAAGGTTATGCCTGTATTGCATTACAAAGGAAAGTCAGTTTTTTACTGTAGAAACATAGGCCCATGCGGCCGCCTAAAAGGAATCAGTATCCTACGGCCTTCTACCGAATTGATTTGGCATCTAGGTGGTGCAGGTGAGTTTGATTCCTTTCAAGTTTTTCCCCCTCTGTAAGTAAAGTTTTACTTTTTTAGTTTCTTTAACAATTGGAGCTTTGGAGGTAATTTGTCTAATTTTACTTCATCAAATGAATAGCTTTCGTTTCATTGTTTGTTACTTCCAAATACTGTTCTAAAAATCGGTAGGCGGACTTAGGCCGTAGAGAGAGGGCCTAGTGCCTAGAAAATCCTAATCGGATACAAGTCAGACATAAGCGGAGATTAATCGATCTTAGGCGCTCAATTCACCTAGGCGTTCAATTCACCTAAGCGTTAGAGGACATTCTAGGATTAATTCAAGGATTAATTGGAGCTAGACGGGGATTTTTAGAACATTTTCAACAGATTTGAAGCTCCACAATGGTTGAAGTGAACTTCTTGTTCATATTAAGGCATTCCCTCAATTGCTCAAATTGAGTTCCCTTTCACAATTTGTTTGTTCCATAAAAAGAACTCCACTTTCATTGGTGGTATTAAGCTATAACAAAATTTTCAAATGGTGCTCCTTTTGTGGATAGAGGGAGCATAACTTTATGCATTTTAGATTTTTTTACCTAGAATACATGTTTTACATACATAGTTAAATACAAATCAAAACAAAAATAAGAATATGAAACCTCCAGGCAGTCCCTTCGTTTAGGTCCAAGTGCAGATTTTAAGAGCACATGTGGAGACTTTCATTTCAACAAATCTATAAAAAAGCACAGTAGATACGTATGCCCAAATCTATATAAAGTAATATAGCAACAATGTATCCATGTCTCCAAAGCCCAAAAATTTCAAGCATTTCATACATATATTGGTGCAGAAATGTGGGTAATCTAAAATGGGGCAAAAAAATTTGTGTTTAGATACAAATTGAACTGTAGTCAAAATCACTAACCCTTTAATTTCTGAAAGCAAAGGTACATTTAAAGGAAATACACAGAAAAATGCTAGTTCAAATTTGGATCGAAACCAAGACGAACAAAGGGAATAGAGTGAATTACCGTACACAAACGGGAGAGATTCATCGAACTTGCGTTCTCCAACAGCAAATGTCACGAGGATCTTTGCCTCTTTGGAGCGCCCACGCAAATTTTGAAATTTAACGAGAGTTCGACCCGGATCGATTCCGCCAAGTCAAATTGAGGTGAAAAAGAGAAAGGGGAAATAGGGTAAAAGGACCCCCCGACCCCCCTCCCCGCCCCCCCCAAAAAAAAAGGGACACTGCTGGGGATCGAAATCCGGTTTCGTAGAAACGCGCCTTATCCATTAGGCCACACAGTGGAAAATGTACCTGTGTCACAGTCTAATTACTTTGATCTTGACAGAATAATTAATGTTCTAAAAATGTAAGCGGGCTTAAATGATAGATTAAATATATACGGAGATTAATCAATTTTAAGTGTTCAATTTATCTATAGTAATAGAGGATATTTTAAAATTAATTTAAAGATTAAACAGAGCTATAAATAAAATTTTAGAACAGTACTAATAAATAATGAATTAAGATGATATTATGTTGTCTATATTTTTCGAAAAGGGAACTTTATGAGGTCATTTTTATTTTATGTGATCCATAAATTAACTTTTTTTGTACTCTTTTCTCTAATTTGAAATTGGAAAATAATGTTTTGATCACATTTTATTATGAAAGGAAGTGTGTAGTATGACGCCTTGCTTATTAGTAAATAACTATCAAAAGATGAGTGGTGTTATATCTACCGGAGAAGTGCCCACTCGCAATTTTGTGTAACAAGCTCCCATTTATGGTCGATTATTCATCAATCAACAAGATCTCAGACAGTTTGAAGTTGTTTCGGCATCAAGTCCAACTAATCATCGACGCCTATGTCAGAGTTAATTTCTGCAAATTTGAGATTTTGCATTCTTCAAAAATAAGCATTAAAATTAATTATAAAACTTCCAAACTTGCAACTATTTTTTAAAATATAATAATGCAATAAATAATATTTTCGTCCCAAAACAAGTATCTATACTGTAAAATCTTACTTTCTTTTTAACTTATATTACAGTTGATGGTTTTTATCACACAAGATAAGTAAAAACAAAATGAAAAGTGAGTAAATCTCTAAGAACAAGGAAAAAAGTTACAAGCATGTTTCAAATTTTTCTTAGCTGATGTCTACAGTACCACATATTCAAATTAAATAATAAAAATGAAAATAATAAAAATTAAATTTAAAAAAAAACAAAAATCCAGTATGAACAAGCAGCAGAACCGCTCCACCCTTACAAGTTTCTGATATTAAGCTCAAAATATTACGTCTGAATTTTCTCAAATTCCAACCTCAGAATTCAGTTAAATGAGAAAAACGAAAGAGAAAGGGTCGACAAGACTCGTAAATACCACACCGTTAGTAGTGGGGGCTATAATTAATCATATAATGCTCATTAGAAAGCTTTAAGCTTTCATATTTTGATGAACTGCTGCTCACGTCCTGGGAACTCGAGCCATAATATGAGCCAATACATGTAACAAGACATCAAAGCCAGTAAAAAGAATAATCATCCCAGTAACTATAAAGTCATATAAACCCTTCACTGAAAGACAAAACAGCTCTATACATCAACGTAAAGCATGCCATGATGACAAACTACGGTAAAGAGTTTACACATTTTCACTCAACAGTCGAGGTCAAATGATGGGGATTCAAGGATTCGCACATGTTTTTTAGGAAATGGGACAAACGATTTTGTTCCAGATTGATTCATGGATTACTACGAGGTTGTATTACTTCTTACGAGACAGTGCTGCAGCAATTCCACCAGCCAAAAGTCCAACAGCAGTGACAGCAGTGGCAGCAATGCCTATGCCTATCACTCCATCTGCATACAGATTAATTTAAAAAGAAAAAAATAAATTATTCTTCAACTGAATGCAAATAAATATTAAATAGTAAGAATTCGACTGATGCTTGATACCTTTTGTGATACGATCTTCAACTGCTTTTTTGAGACTCAAGGCCTGCCTCCAATCCGGAGCAACCTATACACCCACACCCAACCGTTAAAGTGGAAGTTTTCCAAATAAAGCTCATATGATTTAACAGAATGCTTTAACAGAATGTACTCTCCTTGTACACTACAATTGACAGTTGATTTTTAAAAAGAAATAAGATAAGTTC
The DNA here is from genome assembly GCA_032359685.1 of Pittosporum tobira. Lineage (NCBI taxonomy): Eukaryota > Viridiplantae > Streptophyta > Magnoliopsida > Apiales > Pittosporaceae > Pittosporum > Pittosporum tobira. Next base: position 8,163 of record JAUMHB010085179.1, read on the forward strand.
TATTGATGAAAAGAGAGAATAGATCTTTAGGATAAAGAGTCCACCCCACCATATGTAACAAGGGAAGAACGCTTAAAAAAGGGAAACCCTCTGATTTCTACAAAGATTACATTCAGAAAAACGCTTAAATTCACCCATTACAAAGGCCCATAAAGAAGCAAGAACAAAATCCTATTTCACAAGTCACAACACCGTGCAAGATAAATAGTTATTGCGAAACAACAATTACAGCCAGGTCAGATGAGACGAAAGATTCAAAAAAGGCGACAATTCAAATCATACTGTGTTCGATGTAGTGAATTAAAGTTGCAGTATCTTTCAGCTAAACTTTAGGTACATGGAGTTATTCTTTCTATAAATTGGGACAAAGTTAAATTACTGGGCATGCAAAAGGTAAAAAAGGGAATTAATTAACGAGAAAGGACACACAGATCAAACCTCCAAACAGCGGTCAATAAGTTGCCTGCTCCTAGCATAATCTCCACTTCTGTAATACCCAACAGCTAGAAGATACACTCTCTCTCTCATCTGCAATGGACTGGTAGTGCCACTCAGAGAAGCTGCCAGGGAAAAAAGTTTAAGACACCAGAAATGTACCATATTCCGGCTCCCAAAAGAGATGGGAAGATATAAATAAAAAGAGCAGACTAGTTAACAAGATTCAAATTCAATTTTTAACCTTCAAGCATCGCGATCCCACGTTGGACATCTTCTGGACGTCTTGAGTGAACAAGTGCCCAAGACAACCTCATAATGCATTCGCTTTTAACTTCATCAGATAAACCTGTCCTCTCAGCCTCAGCAACCTCATGCTCAAGGCCCTGAAGATGCATTTGAGATGAAAAATTAAAAAAGAAAATAACCAGTATCAATTATATAAGTAAGTAGATGTGTGGCAAATTGATATGATGCCTCCAAGTTTAAACTCTGGATTCCTTTTTACAGAGCCTCATGAGAGCTAAAGCCACACTTTTGACTTTTTTTAGTCTAACTTGTAAACTCCTAAAATTCAAAATCCATATGAACTTATTCAATTTTAGCTCACAAAATAGTTACCTTCATAAAATAACTAATAAATACTAATGACCATATTTGTAACTTTCAGCACTTGAATGAATTTGTATCAGTTCTCCGCAAATTGACTCTAGTAGTCATGGCTGGATCTACCACTACCTCGACCATTGAGTATAACCGAGCAAATGATGGTATAGCAGTGAACATTGGGTGGATACTAGGAAATATGATCCAAAGAATCTCAATAATAGTTCCACGAACAATCCTTTCCAGGATAGATATTTTTTTTTTGTGGAAATGGCATAAAACGCGAACCAGGATCCGTGAAACAAAAATGGTAAGATATAGTTACAACTATTTGTGCTGAAGTCAAATGAACTCATTCAGTTTTAAACTTTAGGAATTGACAAATTAACTCTAAATACAATTATGCGTAAATTAAAGCAGAAAAACTAATCCAGTATGATCCAAATTCAAGTGTTACCATTACATAATGATAATATTTCGTACGGAAGTGGAATCAGGACATACAACTGACAAGAGTTATTGATATCAGAAACAAGGAAACCCTAATTTTGTTGTACTAGAACAGGAAAAGGAGTACTTACCACCACGATGTCGGAGTCGGACCAGGGAATCTGATCGCCGCCGTTGAAAAACTTGCCCACCTTCCCGAAGAATTCCTCAATTTTTGCTTCCATTTTGGTGTACTTGGAGAAAAATCTGATGAAGGGCTGTATTTCAGTTGTACCCAAAAAATAATATATAAAAAAATAAAAAAATAGGAAGGGCTGTATAGGAAGGGAAACTTAGCGAAGAAGACTTTGCTGTTGCGATTTTGGGTGGAATGGTAAATGCAGCTTACTTTCATTTTATTTGTTCTTCATCAAAAAGGAAATAATACTAAGCTTGGCATAATTTGACTTTTGTCCCATAGAGTTTACAAGAAATTGCATTTTCACCCTTAAATTACATCAAGGCTCCGCACTGAAATTGCATTTTCACCCTTAAATTACATCAAGCCTCTACACTATTTACTCGAACTAGAAACTTTTTACAAATAATAAAAATCATATGCTCTATTTCTAAATTTATTAAAAATAATCATTTATCATATGTGAACATTGTCTTATTGTAACACCATGTTTGTGAATTTTAATTAGGCCAAAAAAAAGGACAAAAATTTTAATTTTTTGTCAATTTCTTTTGTTTGTAAGTTTTGTATGGTAGGATGGAAAAGAAAAGAGATTTAACTTTTTTTAGACAATTTTTTTCTGGCCAATAAGGGCTGGATTCAAATAGAAAGGAAAATATTGTTACCATCTTATTTAATACAACAAAATATAATATACATCTCATCTCTCTAGTATATCATTTAGTTTAAATTACCTTCTCAAAATTCAATAATTCTATTATATTTTTGAACAAAGGAAGAATATAAAAATATGTTTCCAGCATATTTTAAACGCGGGATCGATGGCTAAAAATGTGTCACTTAAAATGGGCTAATAGAGTAAGCTTGATGTTTCTTTTGGGAAATTATGTATTACGATAGATTTCTTAGAAAATTGTTAATTTCACAAGATGTTTAACTATTTTAATTTTAAAAATAAAAATAAAATTAGTATTAACTAGTGAGATCTCTAATAAACTAACATCGTTTTTTAGAAAAACATTAATTCTCTTTTTTTTTTTTTTTTTTCATGTGTACTCATTTGAAGGAAATTATGTGTGCGCTTAACTCAAAAGTTTCTTGTTTCTTGTCCTATTTCTCAAGTCTGGTTTCATTTATCCATGGTGCCTTAGTATAAACGGACTGACTGCTTTCACTCGTTATTTTGTATAGAGATGCACAAAAGGACCAGCTTGGAAGGTCTTAGACCGAGCCTGTCAGGATCGGTCTTATATAGGAAAAGACCAAAAGACCAAGTCTGTCGTTTTTGGGGTCTAGGCCAGGTTAGGCTGGATATTGGAAAAAAAAACATGATCTGTTGAGGATTGATGGTCCAGGCCAGTCCTAGACCGGTTTTCAACCGGGCTTTTTTCATTTTGCATTTCTATTTTGTATGCTAGACAGTCTTTTACCATTTTGTAATGCACACCAACTTGATTTTGAAAACCCGAATATACAAGCCACTCAATGAAAACAACACAATTTGAAAACCCAATTTTGAAAACAACATAAGTAGGTAACTAGGCAAGAACAACAAAATTATAAATTGAAAACCTGCAACTAGGCAAGACCGCAAGAAAAACAAAATTGTTGGTTTACACCGTGCCAAACCTAAATCTTGGGAACCTTCATGTCAAGACCAAGTCCCACATTTTTCTTCTCATCTAGGACCAATCCACAAGCCATCGTAGCACTTGGACATCTTTAGCATTGCGCCTAGACATCTAGCTTCATGCCCTAAGCTATCCTAGCACTTGGAGGACCAAGGTGTAAGAACCCTGTATTTTTAATATTTTGAGGTACTAAATAAAATTATTTGATTTCCGACAAAAAGAATGTCAACGT
>JAUMHB010085190.1:0-11693 GCA_032359685.1 Pittosporum tobira
AAATAGGTATGTCAGTACATAAAACATATTTAGGAAATTCAGAATCTCAGATAATATATATATATATATATATATATATATATATATATATATATATATATTACTCCATTCATCCCACAAAAATTGTAACCGTTTGACTTTTCACGGATATTAAGAAATGTGTTTAATTATTAGTAAATTGTCTAAATTATTCTTAATAATATTATAATTTATATAGTGACGTAGTAGTTAAAGTGGTAGGTATAATTTTAAATAGTGAAATAGTGATTTAAATAGTGAGCCATAATGTTTGAGTAGTGGATGAAGTGGTGGACCATAATAACAGAGTTTATGTTAATTTATGAGAATGATTGATTTTTGAACTAATACATCTTTCTTACCTTAACTTTATATAGGAATTTTATTGTTTTAAAAATTTAACTTATTTAATTATAAATGTTATAATTTATGAAAGTCTTCTTCTTAGCAAAGTTCATTAACACATGGATATAGATAAATAGACATATATTAGCAATAATTAATAACCTTTCACAGATAAATAAATTTGATAAATTTATTTAAAAAATAAATAAGGTAAATATGACATTTTTAATTATTTAAAAAAAAAACTTAATATTTAAATTTTAGTTGTTTAACATAATTGGTCTTTATTAGAGTTTTATTATGTGACGGTGAATGTAAAAATCCAAATGCCATGTTGATATTAATTATCTTTTATAGCCAAAATTATATCTAATAATTATTTTAATCTCAGAAAGGAAAAAATAAACTATCTAAACTAACATGTAATATCAATACAAATAATAAAAATGAATCAAGTTCACACTGTGAAAGTAAATTCATAAAAAGTTCAGGAGTATGAGATAATAAATTTGGAAGTATAAAAAATAAACCATAAATTACCTAATTAACTAATAATTTTATATAAATTAATTATTATTTCTTTATTCTTTTGAAATATATGGTTTTTTTAAAAATTGTGACTACATATGCAAACTAAAAGTTTATAATAATACATTATTATAGTTTTGTAAATAATATATTATTAAATTATACTATTCAAATTTTTAATATATTTAGGGCGTGCATTTATCAACATTTTACAAAATTTGAAGGAGTTAATATATTTAATGAATTAAGACTTTAGAGCTCTTATTATTTTAATTTTGGCTCATTGTTTAGTTTGACTCTAATACTTTACATTGTATAGATAATAATTTATTAATTTATTGGTAAAAATCTAATAATCACTATGGTCAAATGCATTTTCTTTTGGAATTAAATTATGTTTTTAATATTTTATTTTTCAATTAATTACATTAGATGTAATTTTTGGATAATAATAATAATAATAATAATAATAATAATAATAATAATAATAATAATAATAATAATAATTTATTGTTAGCAATTATAAATTAGTGGACTATTTGAGAGAGTTTTTTGTAATAGTTGTAAATTATTAGATTCTTTGAGATAGCTCTATCTTACGAGAATGAAATATGAGAAAGTCTTAAATTATTGTATTCTTTGAGAGAGTTACATTTGTTACTTTAGTTTTATATAAAAGTAATCACTATTTCCTCACTCTTTTGAATATGTGATTTTAAAAAAAATTGTGATGACATATGCACATTATAAATTCATAATAATATATTACTATAGCATTGTAAATAATATATTATTAAATTATATTATAGAATTTATTAATACATTTAGAGCTTGTGTTTATCGATATCTTACCAAAATTGTTTGAGTTACTATATTTAATAATTTAAGACTTTAGATATCTTATTACTTTAATTTTTGTGCAAGGCACGAGCTAAATATAATTTTATTTATTTATACTTAAAAATAATATTTATTTTATGATTTTGTACAAACATTTAAAAAATTACAAAAATATTCATGTACGTATTAAAATTTATTTTTTTAAAAATTTGGTCACTCATCATAATTAAGTAGTAAAAATTTTAATCAAATTTGAACTATAATATAAATTTATAAAATACTTAATGACGATTATAAATAAATATTGAAATGCATATACCTGTATGTGTGTGTGCGCTATATCATTTATGTAGTATCAATGTAATTCTATTTGATTTTAAATATATAAAATTATAATACTTAATGTATTGTTTATTTATTTTTTATTCACTTTTTTTATTTAAGTTATAAGATAAAATATTATTAAGAAAATTAAAATGTCTAGAGGGCTAGATAACTTATAACACATTGTTTTCATAGTTTTTGCTTACTTTTAAAAGTTGGACTCTCTTAGTTAAGCCAATATATATCTTATACGATAAAATTTAGTTTCATTTATGATAACGAATTATTTTTGAACTAATGAATCTTTCATATATTAGACGTATATAGGAGTTTTATTATTTTTAGATTTTTTCTTAGTTAAATTTAAATGTTGGAATTTATAAAAGTCTTTACTTCTTAATAAAATCGTTTCAATATATGGATATAGATATATGGAATATAGTAATAGTAATTAAGAACATTTCATGGATAAATTAATTAGATAAATTAATTTTAAAAAAAGAATTAGGTGAATATAATTGATATTTTTAGCTAATATTTATTTTTTATAAAAAAAATTAATATTTAAATTTTAGTAATTTAACATAATTGGACTTATGAGAGCTTTATTATGTGAAAGCAAATGAGAGAGTCAAAATGCCACAAAAGCACATGTTAATATTAATTACTCTCTACCCAAGTTATATTTTGTCCTAATTTTTTGACTATGTTTGGCACAAAATTTAAGAGATTCCAACATTACATTTGTACATTATAATTTTTAAATATTTTTGCACGCTTAACATATTTATGTATTATACTTTCAAATATAGTTAATATTTCTTGATAATATAATTTAGAATTATATTTTTAAAATGTCTTAAAATTCGTGTCAAAAACTGTCCAAAAATTAGGACTTTTAAACTTAGAATGAAGAGAATTTTTTATAACCAAAATTATATAAAAAAATAAGGTTAAATTTTTTATTTAATCCCATAAAGGAAAAATACTATACATTATCAAAATGTAAGATCCATAAAAATATTGCATCACTACTACCATTAATAATAAAAATAAATCAAGTTTACCCTATGAAAATAAATTCATAAAAGTTCTAAGATATAAAATATTAAATTTGAAAGTATCAAAAATAAACTTCTATAATTAAATAATAATTTTATATAAAATAAAAACAATTTTCTTATTCTTTTGAATATAACTTTTTAAAAATTGTGATGATATATACATAATATAAGTTCATAATTATACATTATTATAGTATTGTAGAAGGTATATTATTAAATGATACAATATTATATAATTTTTTAATGTATTTAAGGTGTACATTTATCAAAATCTTACAAATTTTGAATGAGTTAATATATTTATTGAATTATGGTTATTGATATTTAATAAACTAAGAAATGATTAATATCTAATATTGACTTAAATTTATAATATAATAATTTATAAATTATTAAATAAATAAATAAGAATTTAATTATTTTAAGATTCTTAATAACATATTTATTGAATTAAGATTTTTAATTTAAATAAGATTGCTTGTTGGGCTTCATTATGATGATAAGCTATTAAAAATATGTATTATAAATAAAGTTATTTTAGGAATATAAAATTTAAAGACTTTAAATTTTTTATTAGTTTAATTTTGGTTCATTTTTTAGCTTGACCCTAATACTTTAAATTGTAAAGATAATAATTTATTTTTTAATTGGTGAAACACTATTAATCAATATTGTCAACTATTTTTTTTATTGAATTTATGTTAATTATTTTATTTTTCAATTACTTACGCGAGATATAATTTTTAAAAATTAATAATATTGATTTTTAATAGTTTTAAATTAGTGAACTCTTTGAGAGAGTTTTTTTTTTTTTTTTAATAGTATTAATTTATTGAACTCACTGAGAGGGCTTTATTTTACCATACTAAAACGCGAGAAAGCCTAAAATTATTAGACTATCTTTTGTTACTGGTATTTATATATTGGTATAGATATAGGTCCTTTGTATATCTAAATACTAACCATGAAATAGGAAAATATACCTTGATATGATGATATAATGTTGTCTTTCTCTCTCCTCTTCAGTTATTTTCAATCTACAAAGCAAACAACATTCACATGCAACCCACTAATTCAAAGATATCTACTGCATGTAAAAAAATATCATACTATCAACATCTGGCCAGATATAACTTACCCCTAGTGTTGTGAGCTAAAAGTGCTTATGTGTGACTCGTCTCTACAGACTTTTTATCTCAAAGTAACTTTCTTTCATTTTCATGGATGGTGAATTTAGCCGTTTGAGTTAGTTGAGTGAATGAAGTGCAGCTTCATCTTCCTATCTTTCTTTTCCGTTATGGCCGGCGATCAATTATGGGGTTTCCTATTTTCTTTTTACATTACTATTTTCTGCATTCTTGTCGGTCGAATGCTCCAAATATTAGGGACACTGTTCATATTTTATATGATTTTCGGTCAATCCAACAGGAACACAAGCTCTAATGTTAATATTATTCCGACTTCTGAGAGTGTGCCACTGTGCCAGTACCTACTTAAATGCGCTCTCCAATTATTATGTTGTTTTGAAATGCCAGCTCTTCCATCTATATATATATATATATATATTTTTTTTTTTTTTAATTTGAAAGTTATAAAACTTTGTATTCCAAAGTTCATAAATTAATGCATGTGTAATTAATGCATATGATAGTGTAGAAAGACAGCAAGTTGTGTGTCACATAAGTGGAGAGCAAAAGTTTGTGTTTTAACTGTAATTAACTAAAACTTTATGGCTTTACTTGCATTTCCAGCCATCTATGTATTGCCATTTTGAGGGACTTTTTCATCCACAAAGAGAACGTAAAAGTAAAAAAAATAAAATAAATGAAGAAGATTGATGATGAATTTGCACATACTTTTACTTACGTGAGATAAAGCAGCTGACAGAATCTAGTGCTAAAGTTCAATTAATTGACTGAAACTTCATGCAAATTCTTAAAATAATGTACTTACGTTAGTTTAGGACATAATTAACATGCATCAACCTCCGACAACATTTTCTAAGCATCTGGTTTATTAATTACCTTTTACAAGATTTTGACCTTTTGAAATCCTGGTTAATTAGCGCAAGATTTTGATTGTAACTACGAATGAAGAGGTCTTCTTTAGTCGTGGCCACATTTCACGTGGTGAGTAGGACCAATAGAGTGAGTTTGTTCAAAGGTCAAGATCGGAAAACACCAAATAGCTAGCTAGTACTTGTTGTGGCCTTATAGCTAGAATCAGCATATAGGAGAGGATAAACATGATCAAAAGTTGAGAACATGATGAGATGGATCAAAAGAGATCGAAGAATTCTTTATGGATTATAATAATATTAGGATGTTGCATGACTTGCTACTTTTCGTGATTGATAGGCAATAAAATTAATAGTCCTCCTCTAATTAAAACCTCTTAACATGCATAACTTATTTTAATTAATTTTATGTGCCGTAGAGTTTAAGGCCAATCATACTGATTATTTGTGCTTGTAGGTTGAAACCTTTTAGCCCATCGTTTCGTGTCGCCGGTGTGGGTGGCCGGTGGGGGCCGAGTGGAAGCCAACTTCCGCTTGACCACCAAAATAATAGTCGAAAAAGTCCGTCTCTTTTTAGCAAGATGATTAGTCTAATGGGATGTGGCCTTAGTGACTTTCCTTTTATAACTTTCCATTTTATAGGTGGAAATATGGGTGTACGTAAGAAAAGATGGATGCCAAATGAAGGGCCGGGTGGGTTGGCATGAGACCGAGGAATGTGGGGAACAGATTCATGCAGAAGTTGAAATGAGTGATATAGAGATGGATAGGTAGATAGATAGGCAGAAAGATTGTATAATTACTCTGTTCCTCATTTCTTTCTTTGAAAAGGAATGAGATAAGGAGTGATTACTATATATTCCAACACAAACAGTTTCAAAAGAGATGGTGGACCATTCCATATATGGTTATATATATTATTTGGAAGTTTCCGGTTTCTCTTAGTAGTGCTTTAATCTGGATTTTATTTATATTAGAATTTAAAAGTCCCAGATACAGTAAGAAGTATAATTAGTAGACTAAATTCAAGTTTTAAAAGTTAAATTTACGGATTGTATTCAACTTAAAATTTTTGATGAGTAAAGTTTAAGTTATAAACTCATTGGGTCAAATAAATCTCAAATATTTTATAATTAAATTATCTATAATTGTCCATACAAACGTTCATTGGAGTATGTGAAAGTTATTTTAAATTCGACCAGAACTCATAGCAAGCTAGTTAGGAATCGGTGACCTCCATGTATGCAATAAATACTCTCTCCATCTTCAAAACAATTAATGTCTGTCATCTCATCAGTTAGCTTATGAGATAAATTGATAAAATAATAAATATTTTTTTGAACAGGGAGGGAGTATAAAATGGGGAGCATTATACTTTGAGTAGTTTCTTGAGTTTTCATTTCTGTTGGTATGATGGTGTTGAAAGACTAACAAAAAAAATTAGAGGAAGTTGGAGAGAATGAATGCATGGTCCCACTTACAAGTGCAACTAAGTGTGCCATGTCTTCCCAACAATTGACCACCATGAAGAATGAAATGGATAGAAACACATAAGGACAATTTGAAGCGTAAGTGTGTCTCTTTTGTTTATCTGTACAAACTTTCTGCCCTTCCCCTTTCTTCTTTCTGCATAGATAGTGATATAGGAATAAATATCTGTTTTTCCGCAACTTATTTTAAAATAATTTAAAATTTATTTAGTAATTCAAAGTAAAAAGAAAAATATGTATTGACCATTCTTTTTTATTTATGCGTCAGATGTATTATACTCAAGTTATAACTTATTTTGAAATATTTTTCTTAAAATAAATAATTTAATTTTAAAAATAAATTATAAATTAATCAAATAAACTGTGACAAGAGAAAGAATATAACAAGCTTATGATTCTAGAGGGTGCCCTCACAACGCCCCTTCTCTTCAAAGAAATCATCATAATCTCTGGTTTTTTCTGTTCTGGAATGGTAGTTATGGGTTAGAAGAACCTAGACATGAAAAAAAAATCAAGTTGTCAAACTGCATGTGTACCATTCCCCATTCCCAATCTGCCAAGTAGCTCACACCTTCATTCCATAATTATATCCACACAACATAAGAATTTTCGATCTTCTGTTGATCGATCACACATATTTAAAACATTTAATTTCTTGCCCGGGTCCTCCATTTCTCCATGGCCATACCACAAGGTGACATTAATACTGTTCCAGAATAAGATAATTTCAGCTTTCGTTGTCTTCTTCCCCAACAATTAGACAAAGCTTCAGTTCATGTCGACCCCACTTTAGAGGTTTTCGATCATTAAAAAAAAAAAACAAACAATATTTGATAAATTAAAGTCAACATTTCTAGTTTCTTTAACATCGTGATTACTGCGTGATGAAATGTGGCTCAAATGGGCAGCATCCGATACATGCATGGACAGGTGTACAGTTCGGCATAACTTAACCTGCGGGACAAAATGAAAATAAAGTTTTGATGGATATTTTTCTTCGAATAGACCACGGAAAATGGTGATATGTGGAAAGTCACATAATCTAGAAGCATAAATTAAGAATTAAAACCATAGCCTAAAATAAATATCTCAATCTAAATGATCTAAATAAATTATTGTAAAGGATTGTACTAGAACGAATGCTAGGCCTATCTTTTAGAGTCCTACACAGTTGTACAAGGTTCTCACACATAAGAGAATTGAGGAAACTCAGATGTACGCAGCCTTAATTACCTTGTCTATTGTATTGGGAATAAGAATGAGAACAATCGTTTCTCACCTTATATTTTTCTAATATAAAACACAAATTAACCTGAGAACACCACCAAAGATTAAAAAATAATAATAAAAAATTGAAAAGAATTTCTTTTCATCTCAATAAGTAACTATTATGAAATAAAACCCAAATAACAAATAAAAGAAGCCTAGTAACCAGAGGAATCCCAAGGTTAGGGAAATCCACTTGTATCATACGTTGCCTCCCTAATTGATGACACATTTCAAATAACTCTACAGTTGCCGAAATTGTCATAGTACAACTAAAAATTACATCGTAAATATTTGTAATTTATGAACAAGCTGAGCTAGTACTTAGTTCAATGAATAGATTTTAATTGTAATGAATAACTAGCTTATGTATTATAATATAGTTGTAATGTAATAATAATAAGTTATTATAATTTGTTTGTTTGGTTCATCCTTAATATTATAATAATAATAATAATAATTATTGTTATATTACATCTTAAATTGCATATGATACATTAAATATTTAAGTGTAGTGTAATGAATAAAATCACACCAAATATAATCGTTACAATAACGTAAAGAAATAATAAAAAATTACATCTGTAATGTCTTATCACATTAAAAATATGAATCAAATAATAAAAATATTCCATCAGTGTAATAGACTATTCCATTAAGAGGATGAATATGGTCCAAACAACTTCTTTACAAACCATCGCAGCTCTAGCCTCCAACATTTTCAGGCACAGAAGACAAAGCAAAAGTTGGGCCAGCTCTGGAAAACCATGCACTTTGTGCACCCTATGGTAAAGACCAATCTATATAATTTGGACATTCTTGGTTAAAATTTTGTCCAACACAGTCACCACAGGGGGGCGAAAAAAAGACTATCGGAAGTTTGGGTCAGAAACTGAATTAATGTCAACCAACAGTACAGCCACAGGTAAAGCCAATAGGCCCAACGACCAAAAGAAGGTATACCAGGTTTAAAACATGCCAGCCCAAAGAAGTTGCACTCTCGGCCTCTCCTCATTATGTGATTTACTACAGCTACAGGGAAAGCTAATAAGCCCAATAAATTGTTGGGTTGTTGAAGTTAAATTACACCCAACATCATAATTTCATAAAATCGGCTAAAGATTGGAATCTCTAAAGAAACCCTAAACTATTTTAATATAGAAAAAAAACAGGTATCACCCTTTAGCCCTCAACTAAACCTCCAGCTTTTTCACCTTTTGGCTGTTACAAAATTTATTTCAGTAAAGAGATCCTATTCACAAAAATTCGAAACAAAACAAAACTGTTAAAAACTAGCCCTTTATTCCAAATTACAGAATGTAATTAGACATTCTGGCCAATTTCTTGTCCAACGGACATAAGACATTTTGTTTCATTTCCTAGTATCCCAAACATTACATGTCGTAGTTGTTCCTGAATCGGTCTATCTTTAAATGCGCATAAATTGGGCCTACTCTGCTTGGATCGCAAAACTTAGCCTTGCTGATTTATCATCATTTTGAAACTATTCTTGAAGTTGTAAGAAAATTATGGAGGGCCAGTCATTTTGAAAAGAGTAGGCTCGTAAAATGTCCGAGCTTGAGTCGGTATTATCGAGTAAATATATTTTGATTGAACTTTGGTGAGCAAAAAATCAAACCCAACATATATATATATATATATATATATATAGCTGCTTATTCGTTCAATTTTTCATATATAGTATGTGTGTCAAAAAAATTTATCTAATGAAATGGCAAAGCCAGATCAGAGCTCCACTGCATGACCACTTCATCTTTCATAAAAATTTGACCTACTTCAAAATAAACTGACTACTTGTATTCCATTTCAACTATATTAGATTAAGCTTGTCATGTGAGTTGGGTCAGAGGTTGTCTCTCTTCGTTAGTTTCTAGTTTGGGTAGCAAAAAAGAGATGGATTGAAGAGAGAGAAGAGCCGAGCAGAAGGGTGTGTGATATGTTAGGGTTGCTACCGCTGTTATTAACGGTTATTATTAACACCGTTAATAATAGTGGGTGCCGGAGAAAAAAAATTGTTCCACCGTTATTATTAATGTTGTTCATGTAGTTATTTTTGTTTGTATCATGCTAATTTTACTACTCCAATTCAACGTTGAGATCTTATATTGAAAGAAAGATTAAGATAAATTGACTATTTACATATTGAACCCAATATTTATCAACCCTATATTAATAATATAAATGCAACAACCTTCAATACATATTGAAGAATTTTTACCTTCCATTATGATATACTAGAACACAGAGGTACTGGGTACTACTACACTATCTTTGACTTTTCTTTGACAGACTTTTGATAGGTTGGACTTGGGAGCCGTGCTTGACCAAGAAATGTTTATTGTACTTGTACTAGTACTAGCAGAGAAATGGCCACTGATATATCCTTTGATTTCCTGTCAATCCACGCCCACCAGGGTCCGAAGACTAATTTTCGTGACATACGGAACACAAAATGACCGCTCCATCGATCACCGGTTAGCTAGTCAAATATCCATTTAGCTTTCTTACTTTTTATGAAGTCGAATTTGAAATTATTTGAATTTCACACGTTATCACATGTATGTAGAAAGTCAAACGAATTAAATCGAGTTAAGTTTGTTGAATTCCAACTCAATAAATATATAATTTTTTTTTTAATTTTTTAAAATTTGAATTCGGGTTATTTAGTTAAAGAATTTTTTATTTAATTTTTAATTAACTGAGTTTAAATTCCACTATCTCTGAAATATTTTTTTTGAGGGAGAGATGCAATTGTTACACCAAATATATATAATAGCATCTTACAATATTAGACAAGATGATCGCATAAAATGAGTAAATAATCCTTTCAGCATGGTAAGGAATCTAACGAACCTGAGACCTTTAAGATTTTTAAGAAGCGGAAGATGTCATGGTCTCAATATTAATCATTATACTAAGACCTCATTGAAAATTTAAAAAATTTAATATTAAATCAAACAAATTATTTTACGAATCAAATTTAACCTTAAATTAACCGAGCTTGAACTTTAGACGATCTCAGCTTGTTTAAACCCTTGCATGTACGCATAGTGCATAATAGTTCAACGAACATACTCAAACGGAAATGGATTTCTGTTGGGTTTTTCAGAAGATCATTCAGACGGAGCACGAGTTATATTGTAAAGTAAGATAAGGCGCTCGATGTCGCGTAGATATCTTGAACTAACAAACTTTATGGTAGTTAATTATCTTCAATCTAATTGGGAGACTCAATTTATCTTTTGTACTCTCCCCCTTTAAAATTATAGATATTTATGCATTTTATTATAGTATATTTTAAAATTTTAAAAAATTAATGTTATAAATTATATATAAAATAATATTACGTACATTAAAATTTTAATAAATTTATATCATAATTTAAAATTTTGAATTTTACAAATTTTATTTGATAGAATTTTAAAAAATATATTATTTAGAAATGAGGGAGTACATATGATGTCACGGAATGATCAATATTACATTAACTTCACTAGTTACTTTTAAAAAAATCAATTATGTCATGTATTTTAGGGCTGGTTTGGTAACTTTTTATGTTTTCATATTTTTGCTTTAAGTTTTTAATTTCATATGGTTTTGTTAATTACGTGCTACGATAAATATATGAAATAAAAAAGTCAAAAACAATGTTTGATAACAAAATTGATTTTACCTAAATTTTTATATATTGCTTTAAATTATATGAAACAATATATTGAAAGTACTAATAATAAAATTATTGAATCTAATACTCTTTAAAAAATTAAAGAAGAAGAGACA
>JAUMHB010085201.1:0-11692 GCA_032359685.1 Pittosporum tobira
TAATATAACATATTATAGCATAATAAATTGAATAATAATAACACAACTCTTGCGAATGAATTAGACATATTGATAGGCCTAGGAGAAACACAGTTGAGGCAACTAAAAGTGTAACAAATAAACACTAAAACAAAATATCCCTCTAAGATATTAAACTCATATAAATTGAGTTTGATTACTTATGTTGAAGCAAAATTTTAGAATGATCAATGGTGGATGATTATGTTAAGTTCAACAATATGCTAATAGCATTTCTTCAACAAATAGAGCAACTTGGTTGGAAATTCTCAATTCGAGCTTCTTCATCAATTGGATATCGTGCTCAAGTCTTTTGTCTCATCTACAAAACAAAGGACACATGAGAGTAGTTCCCTATTTATCATTGCTTGATGCTTGCGTAAGTATGTACATTTTTGTTAATGGTGTCTATTATTTCAAGACCATATAAGCATATTCGACACACTTTTTTGTGGCATATAAATGTGATTGTGATTTATTTGTTACTCGCTAAGACAAGAAAATACTTTTTTGATTGTCTCTTTTGATTTCTTCTTGTTTTATTATGTTGCATTGTTAATTGCTAAAGAAATTCAACGAAGAAAATTTTGCATGGTGGAAGATGCAGATGAAGGGTATCTTGTATCAGCAGGATCTCTATCAACCTCTGGAGGACAAGAAACCAAAAGATATGACAGACACTGAGTAAAAGATTCTTGATTGAAAAGCGTTGGGTACGGTGAGATTGTATCTGACGGCGGATGTTGCTTCAAATATTTTCAAGGAGACTACAACTCATGAACTCATGAAGGCCTTAGCTAAGTTATACAAAAAGCCTTCTACTTTAAATAAAATTTTTCTTCTGAGAAAATTATTTCTTAAGAGTATAACTGACAATGAATATGTAGTAGCTCATTTAAGTGAATTTCATATACTCATAAATCAGTTGAAAGCTTTGAGTGTGAAGTTCAAAGATGAACTAGTTGTCTTGTTATTCTTATGCTCACTACTAGAAATTTGAAGCACTTTGGTTATAGCCATAAGTAATTCAGCTGTGAACCTGAACTTCGATGATGTGATTGGTCATTGTTTAGATGAGGAAAAAAATAAAAAAGGTTCAATATCCTCCTCTAGTTCTTTATTATCAGTGGAATCAAGGGAAAGAATTAAAGACAGGGGATATAGTTCGAAGGACATGAGGTCATAATCAAATTACAGATCACAGGCTAAGGGAGGAAGCAAAGGAAAATCTAATAGAAAATTTAAGGGAAGTTGTTGGAATTGTGGCAAGCCAAGACACAAGAAGCAGGATTACAAGTAGTGGGTAAAAAAAAGACACGAAATTGATGAGGAAGCTAATACAATGACTTCAGATGATGATACACTATGGTGCTTCTTAATACTATACATTCCATAGAAGCTAATTTCATGATTATGTTGTTGGTGAGTTTGGGCATATGACTGTTGAAAATGGTGAAAGACGCAAGGTTATTGGTACAGGAATAATCTTGTTTAAATTGTCTAACGGTTGTCATTTTAAGCTGAATAAAATTAGACATGTTCTAAGGAATCTCATCTCAACAAGCAAGTTAAACAATGAAGGATATTTTGTAACTTTCATCAATGGACAATGGAAATTACAAAAGGATTGTTGGTCGTAACCAAATGAAATTTGAAATGTATTATTATGTATGTTCTTAATAGAACAAATGATTATGTTGCTCTAACAACCGTTGCATATGAGAATACTATGTTATGGCATCATAAACTTGGGCATTTGAGTGAAAGTAGTATGAGAAACCTTCATTCAAGGAAGTTACTGCCGAATTTAAATAACATTGATTTTGAGTTATGTGAAAATTCTGTATTCGACATACAGAATAAGGCCAGCTTTCAGAAAGGAGGAAAAATTGAAAAACTAGAGAAACTGGGACAAGTTTATTCAAATGTTTGAGGACCAACTTAGGTAAAATATATGACCCCAGAAATTCAATTAGGGGTTTATGTAAATTATTTGTGTATGATGTGGATTATTTGAAACGGAAAAAAGTGTTACTATTATTTTTGATGAATTGGCTTAAGTGTTGAATGCATAAATATGTTACTAGTACAGGAGATTTCAAAACTAGCCGATATGGTGCGGTTTTAATAACTATGGTCATAGTTATTAAAAATGTACCGTATAAACAGGTTGGACCGTGAACCGAGTATCAAACCGGTATGGTATTATTATTTTACCGGATAAACAATTATAATATTTAAAATCGGACATACGGGGCGGTATCTAGATCAACTGTAAAAATCGACCGATAAATTTGAAAACTAACCGATTTTGTATACTTAACAAAAATTTGTTTTAGTATGACTAGAAATTTTTAACATTTTAAGATCATATGGTGGTTATTTTGTATGATGTTTAAGTTTAAGTTTTATTATAGTTATTTTATATGATGTTTAATACTTTACTTTAATATCTCTTTTTTTTTTTTCTTTTTTTTTGGTACAAGTTTTTATATTATAATTAGAATATGTTATTTTATAGTGTTATTATTAATTTTAATATATACTCTCTCCATCTCATTAAAATTACAACACTTACCTTTCTTGGACGTCCCATAAAAAATACTTCTCTTTTTGAAAAGTTTAAAAATGTAAATTGTCTAAATTACCTCTACTTTATCAAATATATCTCATCACTTCAATCATTACTCATATTTTAAATTATAATATCAATACTATACCGTACTACTTTAACTACTACTTAACTATTTAAATTATAATATTATTACTTCAATCACTATTCTTTTTTTTAAAATTATAATATTAAACACATTTCTTAAACTTCGTAAAAAATCAAACTGTTACAAAATATTTGAGACAAATAGAATAAAATATATTTTTTATTATTTTTATTATTATAAAATATAAATCCGACTCAAACGATTGAATTCTGATAACTATGTCACTAACTCTTAATGTCTGCTAGCTGCTGCTAATATTATTCTAAAAATCGTCCAACTCTGATTAATTCTCAAATAAATTCTAAAAACCCCTCTAACACCTAAGCAAATTAGATGCTTAAAACCAATTAATCCATGCCTATATCAAATTAATAAACTTATGGACTAAAACAGTGTAGGAATCATTACCAACTGTAAAATTACCACCACCAACATTTCAAAAATAAGAAACATTCCAGTAGCATAGAGATTAGAGAACCGTGTTTCGAGAATGAAAATTACAAAAGCAACCACCGTTTATCACCGATCAAAATCTCAAGGAAAAACGTTCAATTTAAAAAGACAACAATAATAAAAATAATAATAAAATAGTCTCATTCAGGAAGCACTCAAACCGGTGATGTTTCTTCTCTTCTTCTCTCTTACTATATGCGAACTCCCCTGTTAAGACTGACCATTCTGGTTGAACCATCCATCTGGCCTCCCCTTACTGAACTACCTCCATAATATCGAGTGTTCTGATAACCTGAAGAATACCCCCCAGCTCCTCGTGACTGACCAGCCCGGTCCCTTGAATACCCAGCCCCAGAATTCTGGCCCGAAGCAAAAAAGGGTCTCCCACCACCATATCCTGATCGACCACTGCCTTGCCTTCCCTGTGAGAAAGTCTGATTGTCCTGCCACTTACCTCCACCGCCAGCAGCAGCAGCATAATCCTGGCCTTCCCGGCGACGCACAGGCAGGGTATCCAGGCCCCCTCCACCTGTCCTTGCCTCTGCTGCTCTCTCGTTGCTATCTGCAAGAACCGATAGCTTCTCTGTCAGGTGGAATGCAAGAGCCTGCAATCTAGTGTGCTCAACATCATGGAATACGATGCACCGTGATGGTTGGTCCAAACTAGCATGGAGCTCGTCAGTGACCATCATTTTGCTCACAATGCAGTGTGTTTGAGTATCCGAGAGGTCAAACATATTGGAAAGCTGGTCTAGGCTCATAGAATTGTATGATCCCGAATAAGTGAAAAGGTAGGTCCTCAGAGCCTCTTCCTTTATCTTGGCCTTAAGCATCTCAAGAATACAATCTTGGTTTTTGAGAAGCCTCCAGACATCGAGGGACTTGATAATATCAAAGGCCTCTTGAAAGTCACCCTTGCTAAGAGCCCTTGTGGCTGCCAACACATGGTCCCGGACATTTTCTGGGGGCCCGGTGAACGTTTGCCTCTCGCTCACATCAAGCAACCGGCGGAGGGTCTTACTAATGAATTTGCGCTTTGCGTCGTGACTGTTGGCTGCCATATTGGGCACCTCCAGCAACATGGCACATATCAAATGTACAGACTCAAGAAGCTCAAGATTTATGTGCATGTGGTAAGGCATCTGGCGCCTCCTTTCCAGTCGTTCCTGAAGGGGAAAAACGTTTTAATATAGTGAATAGTTAGAAAACTAAGAAAAATATATTAGAGGTGGAATTGACTAGAAATACTCAACTGAGGATAAATATCAAAACAATACTACAAAAACATTTTATTTCTCAGATGGAAGCAAACAGAAAAGTGCAGACTAGCATATGAAGCAGAGGGAAAATAAAAAACACCTATGCCCCCAAAATATAACCACACAGCCTAACCCGTAAGTGGAACACCTAGATTTATTCTCCTAATATAAACACTTCTAAGAATCAACAAAATGCACAATAGGAACTGGAATACCTCATGGTACCAAAAGTATAACAAGCTAAAAAATAAAAATTGAATATGACCAATAGATTTCTCCAAGCATTCATAAGTATAGTTAATCTATTGTAATAAAACCACTAATCTCTCAGCCATCAAAGTGACCTCTTCAAACCTAGGATCTTACAATTCGTCACGTCAAGTGTCAAAATATCAGGTGAAATCTGAAGAGTTATATCGGAATTATAGACCCAAAAAAATTATTACTTTCTTAATATACAATGAATTCCTGCAACATTTGTCAACTCTGCTATGCATCCTTCAAACAAAAAAAGGGAATACCTACCATTTCCTTCAAATGATTAAGCTTTCACTTGAAAGCTAAAAAATGGGTGTGTAACCCATGAACAAACCTAACTGTACATGTACATGGAAAGAAGACAACATTAAATCAAAATTCAATGCAGCCCCTACACATCGAAAAAAGAAGAGAACAGTGATCCGAAAACCAACCCAATTCATGCAAAAACCACCTATATAAACTCTTTCAAAAAATTACATCCATTCTTTTTGAATTTATCCACAAAAGCATGAGGTAGCCGAGGAAGCAAGGACACATGGGGATACAGGGGCTAGCCTACTCTTATAAAAGAAGGGACTCAGGGGATGACAAGTATACAACACATTTAAGTATTACATGCTTATGTACTTACATGTGTGTGCATGAGATATAACACACACACACACACACAAACGCACAATTTAAAAAGTAAAAAAATTAAAGGCAACTAAACTAGACCATTTTTCCCACTCATTCGAGGTAGGCGGAGAACAAATCTAAAAGTAAACATAAGAAGAGAGGGATAGAGTGGGGAGAGAAAAAGGAAAAAATAAAAGACGGTTTAAAAAATACTCCATCTCACGGTGAAAGTCCTGGTTCACTTTTTTGTGCATATCAGCAAAAGCATATATTCCTCCACCAAATGGAAACAGCAGAAGATAATGTGGACAACACTAATGATAATGATCACTGAAGATTCATGCACCATTAATAGCTAAATCTTCAAACACTATAATCGTCTGAGGACTCACAAGAACTATGAAGCTGACACATATCTTCTAATAAGAACTTCCCCCAGAGTCATGTATGCTTACTTATCACAGTACTGATAAAACCAAGGTTATCATGTTGGAGTTGGCTATAATGCCATTAGTGACGTTTAAGAACAAATCTATATGACAGCTTGAAGGCACAAAAATGCAAAGTACAATATTCATACAAGTTTGCACTAAGAAAAGTTACCTGTTCGGGAGTCTTCTCATGATACCGGCTTTGAGAGACGCCCTGTGCCAACAACTCTTTTACCCTCCCGCCTGAATATAGTTCAGAGAGGCAACCGTGCCCTTCAGCAATAAGGCCCACCCTAAATGCACATAGACCCAGCTGTGCCATTGCCCTGTTGAAAAGTATTTGGGTCGAGATGTCCATGTGCTGTATACTATCCTGTAAATGACTCATCAATAACAAGTCACGCGAGGTTGAGAACTCATCCATTATAGCATGATGGTATATGTCACAAAGCATTGCACGGGCCTTGGTTCGCTCATCGCCATAGTTGTATATGAGTGAAACAAGATTATCCATCAGTGTCCTGCTACTCTCTGGAAACGTAGGCTTCCGTGACACAAGCTCTGGGGTTGCAATAAATGCAGTTGCGCCCGGGCCCTTAGTTTCTGCACCAAATTCTATATCAGTATTCTCTCCTTCGGTTTGCTCAGCTAACTTCTTCATAGCACCATATACCTCCTCTGGTTTATAATAGACGAGTTCAACCCTTCTTAAGGCCGCCTTCGCTGCAGCTTTATTGTCCCCAACCCTTTCTAAATATTCTTGTACATTTTGAGCAAGAACAAAAAACATGGGCTCATCTCTCAGCCTTTCAACATACTCACGAGTGTGCGGATCAATGATTTGCAGGCTCTTGAAGAACTCAACATCTATTTTTTCAAGGAATGCTGCCAAGTTCCCCCAAATCCGGACCGTCCCCTTGAAGTCTGGCCCCTTCTGTGTCTCATTCTCATCAGGCTCCACGGTGTCATCAACAAGAATATTCGGATGCTGGGCGAGAATGTCGAGTATAACAAGCATATTCTGCACACATTTCTTCCACACATTTATTGGCATGTGCCCACTGAGACCTGGATTAACATCAAATTGTGCAGAGACAACGCTAAAAAGAATCTCAAGCTTTTGAGCAGGAGTCTTAGCCACCTTAGTCAAGAACGTAAGCTGCTCAACAAGCTCGACCCTTCCTGTCCCCTTCCGGCCACGTGCAGCAACAATCTCTCTAAACTTTTTGTTGACTGTGTCCCATGTGGTCTGACTAGGGTCCTTGAATTGCTTGTCCATAAGCTTATCTTTCTTGCTCATTTTCTTCTCCCAACCACTACCGGCATCAGCTCCATAATTCTTATCTTCATCTTTGTCGTCCTCAGTATCTGCTTCTGAATCTGACTCAGCTGCAATCTTTTCTGCAATCTTGGACGGGTCATCATCATCCTCGAAAAAATCATCATCTTCATCCTCATCAGACTTCTCATCAGCGTCCACTTCATCCTCACTCTCAGGATTCTCCCTGCACTTATTAATCAACTCCTCATATTGTCTGTTGTTTTTCTTCAATTTCTGTTTCATTGAATTCAAGGCCTTGGCGTTACTGCTACTCATCTTCTTCTTGGCCTCCTTGTTTGCCATAGCCTGGTTCAAGAAATCCTCCAACATCACAAGAGCCTTGATGTAAAGATTCGGGACCTTGACCGATTCTGTGACCCTCATGACCTTCTCAAGCTGTTTACCAATCTTGTCATAGCTGTCTTGCAAACTGACCCAGTCATTAATCTTCATCGCATTCTTCATCTGGTCAATGGTAGCAGCCATCTCGTCAAAGCGCTTGTCCTTGGCAGATCTAACCACACGCTTTTGAGCATCAGAATCATCACTGTCACTTGCATTACCCACTCTATATCTGCTACCAGCAGTGGCAGCTGCAGTCTCACCCACTCCACCAACATTCTCATCCTGCTCATCATAATCACTCTCCTCCTCCTCGGTTTCACTGTCTCCCTATCAATTTGATAACATAATTGAACATAAATTACTTTTACGAATATAAACAACTACCACTAGCAAGGTATTTGACTCCCTAGTTCCCCCAACACATATGCATGTACATACTAACTTTTTTCCAAAATATAAGAGCATTATTGATTTTAGTTAAAATTGAACGTTTTCAAATTCGAATCGGTATTTGTTTATGTAAATTTTGAAAAAATTGCTTTTTATAACTAACAATAATTCTTAAATAGTTCAAGATTTTCACAATTGCATGACTATAATCAAGTTAATCCATGTAACTTTAAATGTCAAGACTCTTCTAAGTCAATTATTCAAAAGTCAATAATGCTCTTATATTTTGAAAAGCAGGGAGTACACATACACGCACAAATTTTGATTTTTAAAAATCAATTTGTGAAATCATAAACTTAAAATTATGTGAATCAATTTATTAACATACTACTACTAATTACAACCAATAAAATCATGAATCACGAATATTTTAAACAATCCAAAACAACTACTACTTATTACAAAAAAAATTATAAAAGATAAAAAAATGGATTCACATTAATTTTGATTTAGGATTTCACAAAGTTCACTTTGATAAGTCAAAAACTAAAAAAGAAACCGAAATTGGAATTAACAACTGAAGTGGGTATTAAAAGTCATAAAAACCTGATTCCAAAATCGAGATGCCATTTGCGCTCAAAAGCTAAATCCAACTAATCAAAAATCACAACGTACTGCATGAAACAAGAAGCTATATCAAGGAATTTAACATATAATCAATAATAAAATGTTAGGAAAACAGATCTGATTCAAAGAACCCAAATCGTCGATTTCGTTTATGAAATAAACTGACTATAGTGACATATGCGGAGAGCTAGGGTTTACGATGTGGCTATGGAGCGACTCGGCTGTAACGACAAGGGAATGTTTTGCGCGAACCCTAGAAGACTGAGAAAGAGAGAAATAGTTACTTTACCTCTGCGATATCAGGAGAGCTAGGGTTTACGATGTGGCTATGGAGCGAGTCGGCTGCAAAGATAAGGGTAAGGTTGGTGCGAGTGGGATGGGGTATAAATACTGGGGAAAAGTTTTTAGAGGAAATTACTGCCTCCCTTACAAAAATTACTCCTTAATTTTTTTAAGAATAAAATTTATTTTAAACTATATATTTAATATTTTAAATTATATTTTAAATTTTTATTTATGTTAAATTTTCGGACTGTTAGAATAAAAAATTTATTTAATCTCTAAATAACAATGTACTTTTGCACGTGGTTTTTATTTTATTCTCTGTAAAACCTACGTGTAAAGCATATGTCATACACCATTAAAAGGGTTTACACAAATTTTTATTCACAAGGTGCAAAATAACACAAAAATAATAATTAAAAAATGTTATTTAACACAAATAAAAATATATTATATTATTTAAAATATTATATATACTTAAGGAATTCATAATGAATTTACTCTTTTTTTAACTTTTAACAAAACTCAACAATATCACCAAATCAAATCAACCTATTCAATTAAAATTAAGTTGAAGTAGGAAAGTTTAAGTAATTTTTACAATTGATAGCCATTAAACTTTTAATTTATTACTATTTTTTTAATAATAAATGACCAATTTTTTTAATTATATATATTTGTTTGTTTGGTATTTTTTTTATGCTATTATCATAAAGCTAAATACAAAAATAAAGTTAATGGCCAATTTTTTTAATTACAATTTTTTTTATGTTATTATTATATAGTAAAATAAATATATAGTATTATGAAGATGGATTTATTTTTATCTTTTAGCCTATTTTTAGATAATTTTTATATTAAAGTAAATATTTAAATAAAATAATTATAAATTTGTTATCTAATTATATTTCTTTCAAGTAAAAATTTGATATCAAATAAATATTCATACATAAATATTCATAAATTGGTAGTTTTTTCTGAAAAAAAACATTCAGTTTAAGTACATAACAAAAATAATATTTTGATTTGTAATAGGTATTTACTTTCTTATCATTTCTTTGATTTTAAGTAATTTAACATTAATTCTTATAAATTTTCTACCTTAGCATGTCATATGGATGAAAAATGTGGCCCATGTAACGTTTTTGTTAAAAGTCAACAACATTAACAAAATGTTAACGAAGTATACTAAATTGTAAACTACAATTAGTCGTTTGCACAAAAAATTAGTTTAATGACTAATTTGTACATGATATTAGTACAATTACCACTATAATATTTAACTCATTTAAAAATCATAATATAAAACCACAACTCAGAATATAAGATTATTATTTGTAATAGAATTTTGTGGAGTTATCTTATATTATTGATTGAATTTAAAAATTAAAAATATATAATATTTATCCATCATCCTACTCATCTAGTTTGTATATTTTTTAAACTTCTATGATTTATTTATTTTTCAAAAGATCAACTATACACTTGTAAAATGTTTTAAAATTAAAAGTAAGATTGAGGATGAGTTATTATATATGGTATAAATTTGTGGAGTTATCTTATTATGATTGGTTAAGTTTTAAAAATTTTAATAGATAAGGTTTATCCTATACTTATTCGATTTGTATATTTTTTAAATATTTATGCATTATTCTAAATTATAATTATATAAAAGAGTTTATTTTGATGAAACATATGATTCAAAGCATTATTATAGATGTGCTTTTATAATATATATATATATATACGACCATTTGTTTGGCTTTATTAGGGTCCAGACCTCATTCATCTAGATTTAAAATTTTATGAATAAAGCATTTTGAAAATGTATATGGAGAAGAATAATTAGTACTTCTCTTCCCCTGACGGAAAAAATGGTCAGAGGTAATTGAGCCAGTTTCTTTAAGAATCTGTTCATAGTAAAATCAAATATTTCTGGATCCCTTTAAGGGGTAAAAAGATGACTGTGAATCCAGATATCTGGATGCCAGCAAATTAGGATCAAGTGACCATTTTATGTCACTGTTTTGAACAACCATAATTAATTATGTAATTGGCTTTTGATGGATGTTATCCACTTACTCCTTTTGTAGTACATCCACCATTGTTAATTGTGGTGATTTTTGCCCCTTTGAGGAACCGATTTTCTCTTTACCTAATTCCCATCTTAGCCGCAGTGTCCAAAAATTCGATTGTTACATTTTGTTCTTGTTCTTGGTAAGCCGAATTCAAAGGCTCAATTTTTGATATTATTAATTCAATTGGTTGATTTAGATAGCTTCTTTGAGTCCCATTGATCGTTTTAAACTTTTAAATTTTGATTTTTGGATCGATTTTGGCCACTGTTGAAGTCTAGTGGCAGTCGGTTCAAAGTCCGAATTTTTAATCGGTGAATCGATGCCATTTGGATCGATGGTTAAGTCCATGATGTTCCTTGTGCCTTGATGATGTTTTTCATGATTTTTAATTAATTTTTGGGGGCCATTTTGTGCAAATCTCAACTTTTCGGTGAGCTTCGGCCGCCGACAATAGCTGCCTACGCCGGAGGCGAAGGAGACGACCTGGGCAGCCTTGAATCGAGCTAGTTAGCCAACGGGGTTGCGATTTTTAAGAGTTTCACCACTCCTTTCCTCACAAACCCATTTCTTCTCGATAGTTTCGATGTGTGTGCGGGTGTGTGTGTGAGTCTGTGTGCGTGCGTCGTGTCGCCGGGCAGTCGGCCGGCCATACCAGTCGGTCAGCTTGATTCCGATGAGCATGGCAGAGAAGAAGTAGTTAGTCAACTGTTTTTGTTTACTATCTTTATTATTATTATTATTATTATTATATATATATTTTATTATTATTATTCTATTATTATTACTCTTAATATTATTATCATTATTATTACTATTATTATTCTATTATTATTATTATTATTATTATTATTATTATTATTATTATTATTATTATTATTATTATTATTAT
>JAUMHB010085212.1:0-11691 GCA_032359685.1 Pittosporum tobira
GTTCTTCTTATCTCCATCGAAATTCATTTAGGTATAATCGATCTTCTATTTCGGTTTCAATATAAGCATGGCTCATGTGAATCGGATAAATTATTTTTAAATTCTACATCGATTTTTGATCTGAAACCCTACATTAATTTCAGAGAATTTTCAAATTTCCATAATTATTGGTAAACTTCCATCTTCATGGAAAGATTACCAAAAAATTTTAAAACATAAAAGAAAAAAATATGAACTTGGATGAGTTACTCCAACATATTCAAATTGAGCAAGGCCAGGAATAGAAAAGTACTTGATAATAATGGAAAAGAAAAGGCTTATAATGTTGAGATACTGGCATCTAAAAATTTTTAACCCATGAACAAGAAGTCTAACGGGGCTGAGAAAATCTCTTTTAATAAGAAAAGAAAATGAGAAGAGTCCAAGGAATCTGGAGACAAGTAGATTAAGGGTTGTTGTTGGGTTTGCAGAAAAGCTGGCTGCAGGGCTAAATTTTGTCGTTATCGAAAAGGAGTAAAAAATAAAGAGGCTAATATTATGGTGGAACAAGATGATATGGTTCCGATACTTACTGAAGTACTTATGATAACTATGGATGAGGATTGGTGGATTGATTTTGGAGTAACATGTCATGTGAGTCCTCACAAAAGTATGTTCATGGCCTATGATCCGATCAATAATAGAAAAATTGTTTTCGTAGGTTATGCCTTCACTTCTGCTGTTATAGGATCCGAAACCATGCAAATTCCTCTCACATTTGGAAAAGTATTGACCCTTAAAGATGTTCTCCACATTCCTAGACTAAGAAAGAGCGTTCTATCTATTAAGAAACTTGATGATCATGGGTTTAAAGTTGTCTTTGATTCCCAAAAGGTGATGATTTCGAAACGAGTATCATTTGTTGGGAAAGGATATGCCATAGACAATGTTTATGTTCTTTCTGTTAATAAAGATTATAGTATTTCTACTTATATCATTAATGACATGAATCATATTTGGCATTATAGACTCGGACATGTGGGCAGTAACGCTATGCACTATATGATCTCACATGAATTAGTACTTAGGTCTTCGTCGATCTTAACTAATAATAATTGTCAATGTTATGCACAAGCTAAGATTTCTAAAATGCCATTCAAGTCTATTAGTAGGAATACATCCTTGTTAGACCTCATACATACTGCTTTATGTGATAATAATAATCATTTAACTAGAGGGGGTAAATGTTACTTTATTACCTTTACTGATGACTTTTCTAAATATACTTATGTCTATTTGCTAAAAAAAAGGTGAAGCTTTTGAAAAATTTAAGATTTTTAAAGAAAAGATTGAAAATAAAACAAGGAAAAAGATTAAAAGAATAAGGTCAGATAAAGATGAATATTATTATCTTAAGGATTTCTTATTGTGAACAACATGGTATTTCTAGAGAATTTCCAGCGCCTAAGTCCCCACAACAAAATGGTGTAGCGGGGAGGAAAAATAGAATCTTTTAGAAATGGTTAGTGCCATGCTTATTCATTCGAAATTACCCGTTGGGTTTTGGGGTGAAGCTTTATATACTACTTGTCACATTTATAATAGGACTTTACATAAAAATCGAGAAAAAAAACTCCTTATGAATTTTTAAATAATAGGAAACCTAATATCAATTATTTTATAGTTTTGGGTTGTATTGTTTATGTTTTGGATGCTACATTAAATAAGCCTAAACTTAATAGTAAAGGTATTAAATATATATTTTTGGGGTATTCTATGCATAGTAAAGCTTCTAGGTTGTGCATTCAAACCGTGTTATTGCATTCAAATCGTGTTATTGAATTTGCACATGCAATTTAACATTTGACAGTTAAAGATGCTGATAAATTAGAGTTAGAAAGAGATTTGACTATTGAATTAGATTCTAATATGCAACTTACATATTCTAATTTATCTTTTAATATTTTTTTATTCTAATGGTGTGACTGAAAATGTTTCTTTTAAAAATCATCATGAACCTAAGCCTGTTGAGTTGAGAAGGAGCAAAAGACATAGAACTGAAAAGGATTTTGGTACTGATATGTATACATACTTAATTGAAGATGATCCAAAAACTTTTTGAGAAGCCATGTCTTTACCTAATGCAAATTTATGGAGGAAAGCCATGGATGATGAGATTAAGTCTATGTATTATAATATTACATAGATTTTGACAAATCTTCCTCTCAATACTAAAGTCATAGGCTCCAAGTCGGTTCTAAAGAAAGTGCTCAAGGCTAATGGTAGTATTGATAAATAGAAAGTCAGGTTAGTAGCAAAAGGCTATAACCAAAAAGAAGGTGTTGATTACTTTGAAACATTTTCACCGGTCACTAAAATTATTTCAATTAGAATCTTGTTTGTTATTGCTTCTATTTATAATCTTGAGATACATCAAATAGATGTAAAGACCGCATTTCTCAATAGAGAATTAGATGAGAAAATTTATATCAAACAACCTAAAGGGTACGCTGCTAAAGGTTAAGAGAACAAGGTATATAAACTAAACAAATCTCTTCATGGTCTTAAACAAGCACCTAGCCAATTGTATGAAAAATTTAAGAAAGGGGTGAATAAATTTGGTTTCAAAAAGGAGTAAAGTAGAAAGTTGTGTTTTCTATTTATGCACTAAAAATTATCAAGTTTTGATTACTCTTTATGATTTACTCATATTTGGTTCCAGTATTGATTATGTCAACGAAACTAAACAATTTCTCGCGCAAACCTTTGATATGAAAGATTTAGGTCACATAGATGTAATTTTAAGTGTTAAGGTTATTAAAAAGGAAAACAAATTTATTTTGACACAATCACATTACATAGAAAGAATGCTTAAGAAATTTGATTACCTTGACTATAAGCCTAATAAAACACCTATTGACCCTCATTGCTCATTAGAAATTAATAAAGGTGAACCTGTCAATCAAGAACAATACGCTAAGATTATTGGTAGTTTAATGTATGCTATGAATTATACTAGACTAGATATCGCATGTGTTGTTGACATACTTACTTGATACAATAGTAATCCAAGTCATGAACATTAGAATGAGCTTAATAGAGTCATGAGATATTTAAAACATACTTCGAATTAAGGTTTTCATTATAAATGTACAACTTCTGTCTTGAATTTTATAGTGATACTAACTGGGCTCGTTATAAGTTAAAATCAAAATCTACAAGCGGATGGTTGTTTACTATAGGTGGAGCCATCATGACATGGACATCTAAGAGACAATCTTGTATTGCATATCTTCAATGGAATCTGAATTCATTATTATGTCTCTTGCAAACAAAGACATCATATAGATCAAGAGATTCATGAGGTGCATACCGTTTATAGACAGACCTAAAGGACCTATTACTATGTATCGTGATAATCAATCTGAAATTCACAATGCTAGAATAAATGATGGTTGAATAATAATAAGCATATTTCGTTGAAATACAATCATATTCGATACATGGTGAAAAAATGTAAGGTAAGTTTGGAGTACCTACCTACGAATCAAATGTTGGTTGACCCCTAACTAAATCACTATTAGGTGAAAAGATCAGTACAACCATGTGAGGCATAGGATTGCTACCAGTTTAAGAGACAGTCTTATTGAAACCTACTATATTGCATTGATGTCAATTTTAAGTTCAATATCTTAAATTGAAAATCACGTTTATGAGAGTTCAATGGCAATTCAATTTAAAAACCTATGTAGAAATATAGCGAGTAGGTTGCATTTTCAGTGCATTTTATCTTTGGAATAGTGGGGGTCAATCAATTCTTGTTAAGTCCCATATCTTATTATTTCACTATTATTTCCTCAAAAGGAAAGTTTGAACATTTGTTCTTAATAGATTCATAGTTATTGGTGGAGTAACAATTGAGTAGGCACTTCTATTGAGTCTACCTTTGCGAGTATACATGTGAGAGGTCGATTTCTTTTGATGAGTATGCCTTTGCAAGTATGGAGGTGAGAGGCCGCTTCTTATGAGTTACCGGTGAACTGTAGAGTACTTGCTAATCCAGGATCAACGCAAAGCCCATGAAAGCAATGCCAAGTCAGAACTGTGAATCAATGTATAATGTGAACATGATATCTTTTATTTCGTATTCAGCCCAAGATTCAAGCCTTAGGCCATCTCTGGGTATGCATTTTACATATACCCTTATGCATTTATTTATTTTTATAAAATAATTTATACTCTAAATAAGTAATATGTTACCCATTAGATAATAAGTGAGGGATTGCAATATGTATTATCTAAAAATATTATTACGGTTTCTTTCTTTTTTTATTTTATAAAATATCCAGATGGTAAACTTTTTTTTTACTGATGGTAACTTTGTCTTTTACAAAATGGGAGTTGGCATACAGTTACAAAAATAAAACAAGACATCCCTTTGAAAGTTTATGTTCTTTCCTAAATAGACACCTCTTCATGTCCTATATATATATATATAAATTATTTTTTGGGTGTGGTTCTAGTTTGAGAATAATTGGATTGCAGCCATCATTATTCTATATAGGCATTGTATCCTAATAGTCCATCTGCAACATAATGGAGAAATTACTATCTTAAAAAACGTTTTCTGGAAACGCCTTACGTATTAAAAAACTTTATTTCTTTAATTATATTTATCTAATTAATATTATATTGTCTAACAGACAGATGCCAGAATTTGCGGGTGACATGTTGCAAACTTGAAGTGGCATAAGGTCCAAAAAGGAGCGGAAGAAGAGAAGAGAATTGGTCACACATTTTGTATGTTGGATAATTAGCAAGAAAGAAACAATTAATTTTTTAAAGGCATCGAGTAGCCAATTAATTGGATACAGTCATTGTGTTTAAATCTCTTATTCTTTTCGCTTAGTGAGGACGTCACGGGTTTAGATTTTCAACTCGTATATTTTTTTGGGGGAGTTTGCCATTTGAGTCTAATATTTGCTTTTCTTTTTGGGAGACTCTTTTTATGTGGGGTCTAGTAGAGCTTTTTCGTCCTTCGCCTTGAATACAACACATGTACGTGCATTCTCTCAGCAATTTATCAATTTACTTATCACATAAATATTTTTAAAAAATTCAGCTTCAAACAATAGACCTGATTTGTGAAATGGTTATATATTTGTTCGTAATTTTTCTAGGTTTAATAAATGTGTAACTTGGAAAAATTAATCTTGAATTTTTTGTTTTTATCAATTTGTATTTGGTATTGGTCGGATTTGGTGACATAATAGCCTCCTCCTACCCAAAGGGAGTTTATTTTTTTCCTCTGGCAAGGGCGCTTGGTCTTCCCAGTTTTACACACCCTCTATTTACAGCAAATGTATATTACAACCTTATACCTCAGAAGTAATAATCGATGCTTTGAAGGCACCAAAAGCCTATTACTCAGATGCATTTTCATTGTTTAAATCTCTTATTCTTTTGCTTAATAATTTCTTTTTCCTAAACAGATGTTTTAGATTATATTTTTTTATTGAGGGAGGAGTTTTTGAGGGACTAAGAGTGCTTTTTTTTCTTCATGGCCTCTACTATGCATGTACAGGGGTTTGCTCCGTTTTGGCGGTTTAGTAATTGATTTATTTATTACTTATATGAAGAAGAAAAAAAAAACTAAAAGAGGTTCATGTTGAGCAAAAAATTTAATTAGATTACTTGACACAATCTCACTAGCGCAATTAACCTATGAGATTTAATAATGCAAGTTTTTATTAATATGAGTTAAACCCATTCAAGATAAGCATATCTCTTAATTACAATCCCTTATTATAAGGGAATATTGTTAAATTCCAACTTTAAAGTCAAAATATTTCAGTTTAAGGGTTTCAAGATTTGCTTCATTTGGTGTTTAAAACTAAGTAATTTAGTAACTTAGGTTGTCTACATATTCATTGATGGGATCAAGCAGGTCCGTAGTTCATCTTAAATTTAAGTCGCTTAAATCACAAAATATATATATTTTAAATTATTATGTGAATCTAAGTTATGTAAAATGACATGTTTTGTTAATCAAAAAATAATCCAAATTTGGTTGTGATGTGAGTTTACGTTACTTATGTTGCGTTTGGTACCCATTCCTCAAGAAAAATGAATGAAATGAAATTTTATATTAAAATTGAGTGGCGGTTGGAAAGAAATATGTTGTTAATTCTAAAATTTATATTGAAAATGAAGAGGATGAAGTAATAAGAAGTGAATAATTAGTCCTCTTGGAGGAGACAGGTTTCATCCATACATTTTCTTCTCTCAGTTTCAACTTAAATTATAGAGCTAACTAATCATTTCATTTCAACCACAACTCAATTTTAATATAAAATTTGATTTCATTCCTTTTCCATAAAGAATAGAAACCAAACGCAACATTAAAATAACATAATAAACAAACTTTAGTCACTTGATTTACGATTAATTTTTAATCTTATTTAATCTTTTAGGATCAAATAAGACTTGATTTATATCACACTTGCATCTCTAATTAATAATTAATTAGCATGCCCGATGGTCAAACCTAACTTAATTTAACCTTGTGACTGTACTCATTGTGATATTGGGTTGCCCATATATTCAAGTAAAGAAATCAAGTCAAATGTAGTTGGCAAGAGGGTCAATTCTATTCAACCTTACGACGATTGTATTGTGATGGTAGGTTGCGTACATATCCATATAAGTAATCAAGTCAATTGCAGTTC
Source organism: Pittosporum tobira (assembly GCA_032359685.1). NCBI lineage: Eukaryota > Viridiplantae > Streptophyta > Magnoliopsida > Apiales > Pittosporaceae > Pittosporum > Pittosporum tobira. The sequence goes on from JAUMHB010085212.1 coordinate 6,708, forward strand.
CATTTTAACTAAATGTGTTAGGCAACATTTACTTAGAAATTTCACATCACTAAAATGAAAGTTCCCATCTCGGCTGAACAAGGTTAATGCCAATTTTTTTTTTTCTTTAATGGAGAAAAACTCTACCTAATTTCAACAATGAAAGTAATTTATTTGTTTGGAGAGACATCTCTTGACTAGTTTAGATAGGAATGGAACTTGAGATTGGGAGTAGCCACTTGGACGTCTTCGATCACCAGTGGCTTATTTGGTTCATAAGCAACTGCAGCCTCTTCTCCATCCAAAGCACGTCCAGTATAGAGTTTAATTCAAATAAAATTATACTTCATATATATATATATATGATGAAAATATTGTTTCATCTAATTTAATATTTATTGTCTAAATTTTAATATAATTGTTGAGAATAGTGCACATCTGCTAATATTACTAGCGAACATGTTTTTTTTTTTTTTCTGCAACGAACGTCCACTACTAATAGTAGTGAACGTAGTCCGCTACTATTAGTAGTGGATGTGATGAATACCGACCATTGAGATTTACACCTGGACATTAGATGTTAGGTTGAATGAAACAGTACTTCTATCTTAATTTGTTTCTGAAAGTGGCTTTTCTATATATATATATATGCAAAGACTTAGCAAAAATAAATAAAACTTAGCCAAAAAAAAAAAAAAAAAAACGATGTCTGCAAAATCAATTATAATATAATCAGTGATAGAAAAATATTTAAGTATATAACTTCATCACAATTTCACAAGTTCGCCAAACATTAATTTATAATTAAATTATACTTTTGTATGATTTAAGAAACATATTAAAATAACTTTGTTTAAATTTTGTAACAACTTGTAAAATATTTGAAGAAGCTTAAAAGTAAAACTTTACATAAATGTTGCAAATAAGACTTCTCTTAAAATATTTGGTAATATAAATGTACTTAGCAAGTTTTGTACGTAATATATAATATAGATTTAAAAATTATTTCATCAAATACTGTAAATAAAGATAAGTGTTACTTGAAAGTTTCTTACACTACTACTTATATTCTCTTGCAAAAATAATTTTAGTAACACTCTAGAAATACTCACAATAATTTTAAAATATCAAGAGAAACACTCATAATATCACATGAGAATAGAACAAAATATGCAAAATCTTTCTACCAAGACCATCTATTTATACTAGAATTTTGTCAAGAGTTCCCCAAGAAGCTTTGCAAACAAATAATTTATCCGACAATTCTAAAATATCTTTATATCGCCATTATACTTTATCTCAAATACGCCAAAATTCATTTTCATACTTTATGCTAGAATTCAAAATACTTTATATCCACCATTATATTTTATACAAAATACTCATAAAATACCAAAACTTTATCTCATGTTTTATGTAAAATTGTCATAAACTACCAAAATTTTATCTTATACTTTATGAAAAATAATAATAAAATCAAAATTTTATTTCATACTTTATGAAAAATAATAATAAAACACCAAACTTCATTTCAAACTTTATAGAAAATAGAAATAAAACACCAGTAATTCATTTCATGCTTTATAAAAAATCAAAACTTTATTTCTTACTTTATGAAAACTTCAAAACTTCTCTCAAAAATTTCAATTCTTCCCGAGAAAACTTTCTATACCAAACATCTCATACGCTTCATCCCATTTGATTCCTACTCTACATAATTTAGATACATATCTCTTTATATAAATGAATTCAATTTTATAACAATTTCCACCTCACATCTATTATCTAATTTTTTTTATGAATACTCAGATAAATATTATTTCCAATCATTCATTAATTAATCATTATACTTATCCATAAATTAGACATTCATTATTTATAAATCATGTCCCACTAATATAACATCTTCCAAACTTTATTACTAATAATTCATCTAGCATTTCATAAATATTCCTTACAGTAAATCTAATAATTTTTCTACCGACTTTTTAAATCATTTCTTATTTGACTGTTATATTATAACACATATGTCTTCGTATAACCAGTGTCATACACTAAATATTATTAGCATTATAATTAATTATTAAATTATTGATTTCAACACTGTTAAAAATATTTAATACTATTGGTACTGACCATAACAAATTATTTATTAACAAAAAGTATATCTTAACTATTACTCATAATACTGTTGCAATTATTGTCGGGGTAATAATCCAGTAGAAAGTGACATGTCAATAATTATTGACTCTTTGAGTCTTATGGCAACTCAATAATTGTCCGACAATTTTTCTTGTGCGGTCCACACATTTTTTGTTGTGGGATTCACAAATACTTTGTCGGCTATGCAACGCATCATTTGGGAACGAATATTCTCTAAAATCAATGATGATATTTTCTATTAAAAAATATATTTGCATATAGTATCCTATAATTTATTTTATCTCTACTAACACTATATTGTTTAAAACAAATAAATTTTATAAAATACTAAAAATATTAAATCCTTACATATTTCTTATGTTCTAAAATTAAAAATAATTATTTTTACAAATAAGTAAACGACTATAATTTATATAAGAAGAATATATTTTCAGATTATCCTTGATTAGCATAAATCACGGTGTACGTTTATTCGTTTTAGTCTAATTAAGTAAATGGTTGATTTCTTAATCTTAATTAACACTTAAATAACCTGAAAAAAAAAAAATCACTATGTGTTACCTAGAGAAGCTCATACCGTATTTGGTAACCGGTCAAAGTGATTATAATTTATTTTTAAAAATTAATTATTTTAAATTAATTATTTTTATTAATTTAATTTTTTTTTATAAATTAAATATAATAATATTATTAATATATTTTAAAAAATCAATCAATCAATATATTTTTTAAACTAAAAAAATTAATCAATAAATAAATTATAATCTATAAAATAAGCTGTAACAAGCCGAAGAAGACGAAAGAAAAGAGAGTCAAGAGAGAAAAGAAAACACGAGAAAAACCCAATTAGACCCCTGATGGAATTTCAGTTTACACTGTTTGGGGGAACCGGCGGACGGTGATAAGCTACTTGATGGTCTAAGTTGATTGAGAAGTGGCGGAAGTTTCCGATCTCTGAAGTTACTCTCAAATGGTATTTGATTTTATTATATTTATTGTTATTGGTGTGTGTTTTTTCATTTTATTATTTTAGGATTGAATCGAATTAGTAGTTCTATTTTATCTACAATCTCAATTTTATATGATCAAAGTTATACATTTTTAGTTTTGTATATGAACATTTCACCTCTCTTTCAAGTTGAAACTTTTTGGGTAAATAAGGTTGTGTTCTTGTTAATTTAGCTTAAGCAGCTTATGGTTTAGTTGACCAATCTGGGAAATTGACTCTTTACCCATGTTAAGGTTTGTCTACTGAACAATTCAACTAGGTACTTATGTTTTTTTCAGATTATATTCGGTGTTAACTTTTAATCTTAAAAAAAATTGTGATTAGGAAAAAATATGTTGTTATTGTCGAATTTTTAAATGTCTTAAAAAGTCAATTGGACTTTCATTTCAGGACGGAGAATGCCTTCATTTCGAGGATTTATTTGTGTATTCAGTTGTTGGCCATGCTGTTGTATGAGAAACAAATGATACAGGGCAATGTGGATGTTTCCATTTTACTACTTTGTTTACCATTCCATTCCCCAAAAATACGTTATCCACCTTTTGTATGAATGCTTCTTTGTAAAAAAGTTTAGTACTATAATTTGTGTTTGTAGGGGTCCAATAAAAGTGAAACAGGCGATAAGATTTCTCACTTTAGGAAGTCTGGTTGGGGACGAACAGTTCAGTTATTAATTAATAGTTGATGTTAACATTTTTTATGTTGTGGATATAGTTGCGACAATGTTATGATATAGAAAAGAATCTTATTTTCTGGACATTGCTAGTAATTATAAAATTGAAATTACTTAAGAATGCTGAGTTTTGTGACAGGCTGGTTTGGTCAGCTTAGGGGTTGGATCTCTTGTCTGGGTGGAGGATCCCGATGATGCTTGGATAGATGGAGAAGTTGTTATGGTCAATGGCGAAGATGTTAAGGTTCTCTGTACCTCAAGGAAGATGGTGAGAATACTTTCAGTCACTTTCCATTTTCTTTAGTTCTTACTATTTTAAATTTGTAAAAAGGAATTTTACTCATCATGGGCATAGTAATAGATACTTTTTAACATGTTCCTTATTTTGTTACAAATAATGGAGGACATTTTTGTCCCTGATCTTCTTTTGTTAAATTTTGGGTACAGGTTGTTGTTAAGCATTCAAATGTTTATCCCAAAGATGCTGAAGCACCGCCTTCCGGAGTGGATGATATGACCAAGCTTGCTTATTTGCATGAACCAGGAGTTTTGTGTAATTTAAAATCTAGATATGATATTAATGAAATATATGTAAGTTCATAATTCTTCTTAATTGCCTGGAGTTTCATAATTTGAAAACAACATAAATGTATTTTGAAGCTAATCAACTTAATGGTGCCTCAGACTTACACAGGAAATATTTTAATTGCTGTAAACCCTTTTAGAAGATTACCACATCTATATGATAGCCATATGATGGCACAATATAAAGGGGCAGCCTTTGGCGAACTGAGTCCCCATCCTTTTGCTGTTGCCGATGCAGCATACAGGTACTCAAATCATATTTACATTACAAGTAATTATTTTAATTACTAGTCTCATTCAAATTATTAAATGGAATTCAGGAGTATTCTCTCCTTGAGTTTGACGAGTTAATAGCAAAAAATATAATTTTCAATTGAGCAATAGGTTCTTAAACCCTTTGGTATTTTATTCCGTACAAATTAAATGCAGAACAACGAAAATAGAGAGTTAAACAAGGACGGCCTTTTTGACAAAGCACATCAACAACAGCAACAACAACATCATCATCATCATCATCATTATTATTATTATTATTATTATTATTATTATTATTATTATTATTATTATTATTATTA
>JAUMHB010085234.1:0-11688 GCA_032359685.1 Pittosporum tobira
ATATATATATATATATATAATTTTCATCATAGTTTAAATTTAAAAAAAAAAATTACAACAAATGATTTAGGAGTCAAACTTGAAGTTTGTACTTTGAACTGAACTAGTAAAACAGCAGGATCCACAATTGCAAAATGCGGTTGGTGTGAACATTGGCCAACTAGAATTAGTATTGCATGACCTTCCCAACTACACACAAGTTTCAAAAATGATTAAAAAAAAGAAAGAAATAATAAAAAACACATAACTAATTACTACTCCCTGTTTATAGAAATTGGTCCAATCAAAATTTATATAATATCTTATAAAAGAAATACAAAATAATTATAATTATAAAAAACATTATATTAAATTAAATTTAATACTAATAAATTCATAAAAATAAATAATACTATTATTCTTAAATATAAAATTTTAAACTCATGACATTTATCACATGAAGTAGTATTAGACAAATATCATAAGCAACGATCACTCTCAACTTGATCCTTTACATAGGAGTGGGACTTTTCTATGCGAACTTTCCATTTTAAGCTATTTATTTCACAAGGAAAAAAGCACATTCCATTATTGTCGTACTCAAACGACTAGTCCGCGAGTTGAAATATGTTCATTGCATATTACAATAAACTTTGATTGACACGAACCCGTCTTCTCAAAAGTCTAGGAGAAAATTTACATTAAATAAGCGCACTCATTTATCACAAAATAAATTCAATTTTATATTAAAATTTTATTTAATAAAAATTTTGATTTATTTCTAACTAAATTTTAAAATACTATCTTCATTCCACAAAAAAATTTAAGCCGTAATTTTTTTTTCTTCTTTATATTATAAAATAACTCAATATCATCGAATGTACAATTTTATTTCCATTATAATGAGGAGACTCAATAAATAAATAATATATACACACATTCCTTATTTATACTAAATATACAAGATATTTTATATACTTGAATTTTTTTAGGCAGCATTTTAGAATTATCTTCTTAGACCCAATTAATATCTAATTAAATGTTAGGTGGTCATATGTCAGATTAAATTGATTGGGTGTGTAAAGTCTGATTATTAAATTAAGCTATTTTTTGCAAAACAAGGAGAATAATATTATTAATTTTTTAAAAAGTGTTTTTTTTACCTAATTCAAACCTTATTCAAGTCGATGTATAATATGAATCATACCTAGGAAATTGAATTATGTTTTCGGATGGAGAAAACGAAAAAAAAAATTATATTGTAAAATTGTCCAACAAGTCTTTACGAAAGACCGAGATTGTCTGACACAATTTATTTTATAATAATTTATACTTTATTTGTGAATTAAAATATGTTATAAATTAAAAAATATATATTTATTGACTAATTTTTTAAAATAATTTAACAATTTATTATTTAACCTATAATTTTTTTTTAAAATTAGCAAAAAAAAAAAAAATTTTAAAATCGTTAATTTTTACAAGGTTAATTACACTAAAAACCAACGAATTTTTACGTTTTTTGCGATTTGGCCAACCAATTTTATTTTTTACGATTTAACCATTAAACTTAATAATTTGATCACAATTTAACTATTCGATTTAACTTATGTTAACTTGATTAACATGGTATTTGCTTACGTTAGAATTGTAATATCATTTTCCTTTTATTTTAGAGATGATGTGGAATATATTTTCATTGGCAATCGGGACCCAACCCACGTTATGCGGAGACAATGTGGAATATCTTAGCGAAATTGGAAGATTCTATTATTCAAAAAAGATGAAAATTTACCCGTAACAATAATTTTTCAATTTGAAGAACAAGTGTTCTTCAGAATCAAAGAGATCTAAAAGAAGATGATGAAATGAAGAAGATAAATGATAGCCCTATTGGCCTCGACCACCTCATCTGCACCACCAAAAATCACCTCAAATCCCCTCGCATTTACAAAAAACCTCTCTCCGGCTATACCTCATAGTCCTCTGTCTCCTCATCGCGTTCCTCTACCAAACCCATGTCTCCTTCTCTTCAAATGTGAAAATCCTCTATCTCCTCGTCGCCTTCCTCCACCAAACCCTAATCTCCTCCCCTGTCCACCGGTTCTCCTACCTCCGATCCACTGTTGTCCCCTCCTCTTCCTCTCCGAAAATGCCCATCAATTATTTGGTGTCAGCTTTTCCATTTTGTATTTCTTCTACCAACCCCTTTTAGATTTATTACCTATAAGCCAAATTCGACTCCATATTCGCCCAAATCCCACGCCTCCTTCGTCGCCATCGGCCTGAGAAGGAAATACTTAGAAAAAAGGAGAAAGAAATTAAAAAAAAAAAAAAAAGCCACATAAGCAAATTAATTAATTAAATTAACATAAATTAAGTCATATGATTAAATTATGATAAAATTATTAAGTTTAATAGATAATTTTTAAAAAATAAAATTAATTGATTAAATCATAAAAAATATATAAAATTTTTAATTTTTAATATAATTAATTAATTTTTAAAAATAAATTATAATTAATACAAATAATTGATAGCAGAACTATTTTATTTGGTAGAAATCTGCGACGTGGCTGGTGGACACGTGTCCAAAAGCTGAAACAAAAGGGCAGGTTTGTCATTCGACTGAAACAGTGTACTAGAATCTAAACTGTGTTCTCTCTCTTTTAACCGAGAAACAGGTAAAAATAACAATTATTATATCACCCACTCTCTCATATTTGGCGCGTACCTAACTACTAACTGCATACAAAATAAATTAAAACAAGAAAAGGAGAGAGAGAAATAAAATAAAATAAAATAAAATAAAAATCACACTTTTGAGAGAGACACTGTTCTATAACCAGACCAAATACACACACGGTGTGGCACAGTAAGAAGTAGAGAGAGAAAGACGAAGAAACTCCCCCAAATAAACATTTTCTCTCTCTAAATCTTTATATAACATACATAAATATGATTATATAGGTGTATATTTGTGTATAGGTATAGTTTGTGAAATGGAGGGGCAAGGAGGGGCAGAAGAGTCACCGGCCGATCCGGTGGCCGAATGGAGCTCACCGGGTCTTGAAGGTATGTCCACTATCACTGCATTTTTAATTTCAGTTGAACTTTAGCTGCATGTGGTGGATTTGTGTTGAATAGTGTAATGTGTAGTTTTGATTGTTTTTCTAATTGAGTTTGATGTTGTTGATAATGTAGAGCCTATGTGGCAGCCGGGGATGGGCGGTGGCGGCAATGAATCGTACCCGGAACGGCCCGATGAGGCTGATTGTAATTATTATTTGAGGACGGGAGTTTGTGGGTATGGCTCTCGGTGTCGGTACAATCATCCCCGTGATCGGAGTTCGGTATATTTCGATGATCCCCCTCTTGGTTTGAGTAGATTATGTGTTGTGTGTTAGGGTTTTATCGGAATTTATGTGATCACCGTGTTTTAACTGTTTAATTAGTTTAAATGTTATGATTTGGCTGATCTATAGTGGTTTCGCGTTTAGATTTGTTATCAATTTTGCATAATTGAAGAGGATTTTAATTGTATTTATGTTATGATTTAACTAAACTGAGTGTATTTATAGTGATGATTGAGAATTTGATATGCATTAGGTGAATTTTATTGGTAAATGCTGTTAGGTTGTGGGGGCTATGAGGGCTAGTGGAGGGGAGCACCCGGAGCGAGTAGGCCAACCCGTTTGCCAGGTATTTTCTATAAAAAGATTGGTAATAAATTTCAGTATCTGCAATGTTTGATTTCTATAGAAGATGTTCATTTGCTAATTCTACAGTTTTATTGCTGTTCTTATCATTGTTCTTCTATATCTGATCATGACTCGTCTTTTTCTCTAAATCGTCTATACATTATATAAAGATGAGATCTTGTTGTTTTTTGAGAATGGAAGATGCAAATTTATTGAATCTACCTTTTATGGTTCTTCTAATAATAGACTAATATGTACATGAAGTGAGCTCAAATTCTGTGTATGTGAATTCGTCTTCTTCTTTATTTCGGCTCTATTTTGTTTAAACACAAGAAGTTCCTTTTATGTTACTTGTTACCTTCTTTATGGACTATGCTATTTCTACAACTTACATACTGTGCTGTTTTACTCACGTTGTAGTACTAAGAGGTGTATGATGCAATTTCAATTTTTGGAAAAATAAGTTCCTAAATGTCTGATATGAGCTAGGAAGATATTATACTCACACATGCAGAATTATAAAGTTAGTTATGATGTTGGTCATTGTCTAACATAGAAACAGAGTGATCCTACTTAGTTGACCATGAACACTTCTTTATCTCATTTTGTCTCTACATAGAAGTTCTTTTGCCTGTTTATTGTGCCCTTTGCTGTTGCTCATGCTTTTTATTCACTTATAACACTATATGAGGACGAATGGGATTCAGTAAATGGAAATTTGTCAATAAATTGATACTAAATGTAGAAAGAATCTGCTGGATTATTCAATTTGATAATTATGCTGATTATCATCTAGTCTATATTCTCTAAAGGAAGTGCTTCAATGTTTTTTATTCCAGAATTCGTTTTTATCTTTATTTCGGCTATACACTGTTTGAAGGTACCAAGTAGTTTGTATGGTAATGGTGCCCTTCTCCATTGACTATGTTGTTCTACTCAGCCTGGTGGTAGTGGTAATATATAAGGACGGGAATATAATCTCAATTTTGAAATATCTGTCTGACATTGATGTTGGAAAATGCACATGAATTCCTGTAATCACATCTATAATAAAATGGAATGAGAATTTTCTTGATCATGAATTCGTCTTTATCTTTATTTCGGCTATACATTGAGTTTTTGAAGTTCCTTGTTTGTCAGTTATGCCATTTGTGGATGTTCCTACTCAATTTTAGTACTATATTAGGACAGGAATGTGATTTTAGTACAGGATGAGTGGACACATTTTTTCCATCATGAAAATTCTTCTTTTCTTTATTTTGGCTCTTAATCATTTAAAGAAAGCAAGATACTTTGTTAGCCCTTTGTTTTGACTATGTAGTTCCTAACTCAACTTGTAGTACTATATGAGGACGGGAATGTGTAAATTTGGTGCATCCTGTAAGTATCACCATCCGAGACAGGGAGGTGGATCTGCAAGCTCAGTGGCAGTTAATATCTCTGGATTACCACTTCGTCCGGTCTGCTCTTTGTTCACTTTTGTCTCTATTTATTAGCTTATTTTATCTGTATTTTATTTTTTTTATTTGTTTAAAATGCATAGAGTTGGGTTATAGTTATAGTTTTTGTGACAGGGTGAGAAAGAGTGTTCATACTATGTGAGAACAGGGCAATGCAAGTTTGGCATAACCTGCAAATTTCATCATCCACAACCAATTGGCCTACAAATTCCACCAGCACCTGGACCTTTGCCTGCTTTACCATCTGCTGTTTATCCAACTGTGCAGGCGCCTGCTGTTCCAACATCTCAACAATACGGAATTGTGACCGGGAACTGGCCGGTTGCAAGGCCTCCTCTTCTTCCAAGTTCATACATTCCGGGGACATATGGTTCAGTACTGCTTCCCCCCGGGATGGTTCCCCTGCCTGGTTGGAATCCATATCAGGTATGTCTAATCAAGTTTCCTACTTATACAAGAGCATGTTTGACTTTTTAAAGTCAAATTATAACACTCTCAAATTCAACAATGATACTTCTATGTTCCAAAACTAGAGAAGGTAATTTCTCTTCAGTATGTTCCAAATTTAGGAATATGTTTCTAATTTTATATTATATAGTGACATGAAGTTCCCAACATGCCATTATTATATACTAAGTAGATTGAGTAATATCTTGACAATACGGCTTACATTTTAAATTAATTTTAGGAATATATTTGTTAAAATAAAACTTCCCTTAAATGTCATCATTTTGAAAAGTATCCCTAATTTTGGAACAGAGGGAGGAAGTATCAATTAATTTGAGATTGAAAAATATTGTTTCTTGTTATCGATAGCACAATTTCCACAATTGTATTAACATAAATTGAATTTATATCAGTTTTGAATTTTAAAATGTCCCAATTTCACTTTCAAAAGTCAAAAGGATCTATATTATGGAACAGATGGACTAGATCAGCAGCTCTTTTATCATGTTGTTACCTGATCTTTTGCAGGCACCTTTGACTCCAGCTGCCTCTCCGAGTGCTCAATCGACTGTTGGAGCAGGCCTTTATTATGGGATAACACAGTTATCTTCTTCAGCTCCGGCCTATGGTGGACCTTATCCATCCATGCCTTCTCCTGCTGGACCTTCAGGTATTAGCCAGAAGGAACACGCATTTCCAGAAAGACCCGGACAACCTGAATGCCAACATTACATGAGAACAGGGAATTGCAAATTTGGATCCTCATGTAGATACCATCATCCATCACAATGGACTGCACCAGAGACAAATTTTGTGCTCAGCCCCATGGGCCTTCCTCTACGCCCCGTGAGCATCTGATTTCAATTTCTTTTAAATTTTGTTGCTTTTCGTAAGGGTATGTTTGGAACTCGAAAAACTCGAGGGAAAATGAAAAGAAGATGAATCTAAAAACTTATTGAATCTTTTTAATGATTAAGTAAACTGGATTTAGACATTGTTCTTGTTGTTAATTTTTTAAATCATCTAGGTTTTGATTGGGGTTCCATTAGTTCAGCTGTTCCTACTTGGAGGACTAATGGCATTCATTCCTGTTCTTAGATGTTGCATATTCCTGATTGAGCTATCAAACTATGTAGCAACTAATGTTCTGATATTTTACTAGGGTGAACCACTTTGTTCTCATTATGCACAAAATGGAGTATGCAACTTTGGGCCTACATGCAAATTTGATCACCCAATGGCAACACTGAGTTACAGCCCATCTGCATCTTCTCTTTCTGATATGCCTGTTGCTCCATATCCTGTGGGCTCTTCAATGGCTACCTTAGCCCCATCATCCTCGTCATCAGAGCTGAGGCCCGAACTTATATCCGGATCCAACAAGGAACTCGTTTCAGCCCGAATGTCTTCTTCTGTGAGCACAGCCGCTGGTTCAGTTGGCTCAATCTACTCAACGAACAGCCCACTTCCTGAGGTTCGTACATCAAGCTGAGGTTTGAACAGCTCATGTTTCCTGATCCCAATGCAGTACTTTTGTGCAGGTCCCCTTTTAAGAGGCCAGTTTTTCCCAATCACCATGAGTCACATCTATCACCTGCAGTTTTTTTTTTTTTCCCCATTTCTCTGTTCATATAATCTTTTCATGGCCACCTCTTTCATCATGAATAAGCCCATATGCAGCCTTCGGACATCCAGCAAACCCAAAAACAAAGCCCATTTTAATTTATCAAATTCATATACTCCTATATCTCCAAAGTTGGAGTTTGTTGTGTCTATTTATGTTGTAAGTCTTTCAAAAACAAAATTATCCATTTCCGCACCCCGCCATTAGATTGTGTGTTGTTTATGCCGGTCCTCTGGGAACAAGCTTCCAATTTGGACGTAGAGAACGATGTTGAAGGTATTGTTGTTCCTTCCTTTTTGTTGTGGAAATAGGATTAATTTAGGGACTTTGATATCTGAATTGTTCAAGTAACTGTCTATAATTTTATTACCAGAAATTACAACCAAACATGAACATGAGAACCTTGATTTTGTAAAAGTTAATGACTGTTTAGTTTTTTAGTTTATGAGACAGAGTTTTGTTCTTCATAATTCTCTGATTCTCCAAGCCAAAACGAGGGGCTTTATACTATTTTTATGGCCGGGAGAAAATCAGATTGGGACGTATTTGTCACCTCTAGTTACAGGATCGACTATTCTCTGCAACGTCGAGACTAGTCCTAGTTTTACAATTGTATTGACTCCTTTTTTTTTTTTATTTATTTATTTTCAAGAACGTTTATAGAAATTACTATGTAATTGTGTGAAAAAAAACTTTGGTTGTGATTATGGGTTATGTTTGTTTTTGATAATATATAATAGATAATATTGAAATATTTTCTAGTTCTTTTTTCTCCTTTCTAAAAAGAGTAAACACCTTTTAATCCTAAGAGTAATTGTAAACAATTATCTGTTGGATTATTTTCTTATTTCCAATGCAATTTGATGCCTAAAATAAAATAATATTAATTTTTATTTTATTTTTTAAATTGTACAAGTATATAAATGGTTAGCATGAAAATAGTCTTGTACAAATAATCTTAGAAATAAAACTTAGCCCATGCAATTGTAATCCTAGAATTAACATTAAGATATGGAAGTATTTACATGTACTAAAAGGTTTTTCAAAAGTAAAAAAACCTTAACCAAGAGAGCAATGCTTAAATACACAAACTGTTGAAATACTCCAATCCCATTTGTAAGGCATGGAGGAGTTAAAAGAATGATGTTTGAAGAAGTCTCAAAATAAATTGATTGTACATGTGTCATCCATACAATTATTTTAAAATTTTCTAAATACAATTAAAATATTTTTAAAATTTAATTCAAAATAAATTGAATTAAATACGTATTTTGCGATGAGGCTCGTTAATTATAAATGAACATACTTCATGTATGAGTTAACTTATTTAGTTGGCTCATACGCGTGCATAAATATAATTCCATGAAATTAATGATGGCCGAAAAATGAAATTAAAGACATCCTTATTCCTTCATTTTTATTATTGTGTCAATAAGATTGAAAGTAGATGATCCAAGTAAGCCATCACAGTTTTTCAAAAAAAAAAAAAAAATGACAAAATATTTTTAAATTTCGCCCATGGTATTCGTAATAATTTTTTTGATTTAAAATCTTAGAAGTATTTTTTAATAAGAAAATGTATAAATAGATATTCTAATAATTTATGACCCATGTTTTATGTAATATTATTAAGTTACATAAATTCCTATTTTTAAATTTTAGTTTTAGTTCTACAAAAGTGCAAAGGAAAAAGAAAAGTGAAAAAAAGATTCATTTTGTAAAATGAAAGAAATTAGTAAGCAAAAGAGTAAAAAGAAAAAAGTAATAATAGTTAAGGGAAAAAAAATAGACAAAAGACCTTTAAGTCTCTTATGTTATTTATTATTTAATGTTGTTAATTAAATTTGAATAAATCTATATTCATGATTCAAAATTGATATTTATTGTAAACCATATTCAGTCATATTATATCTCAATAGAAAAAATAATAAATAAATGAATTTATCTAAATTATTATCTAATAGGAACATATTATTATTGTTATTAGGTTTAAAGTGAAGTATTTCTTATGAAACGTCGACCAAAAAAAAAACACATTTACAGAATTTAAAAATACCTCTAATTTTAAAATGGATTAAGTATAAGTAATATAATAGAAAATAAATTATGACTTTTAGGTGTAGTCGTGTAGAGTATAGTCTACTAAAAAATGTGTAGAGTATAATAATACTTTCTCAATGTTAAAATTAAAAATACATATGTGTTCTAAGTAAGTAAATTTGTGAAATCATAAAATTTAAATGTTAAATTAATTAATTTATTTCGGTTAATTTTAAAATTAATATTGTAAATTATATACAAAATGTTACGTATCATAGAGTTTATTCAATTTTATAACAAAGAGTATATACAGATGTCAGGGCGAAGAAAGGACAATCACAACAAAGAAAAGAAAAAAAAGGCCAAAACATGACCAAAAAAATCATAAAATTGAAAATTGAAAATTTATTTATTTAATTTTAATTAATATCAAAATTAATATAACAATTACTAACAATAATAATTGTTGAAAAATGTTGAGAGGAAAAAAAGACACTAAAAGATAAAAGAGTTATGAATGCGTCTACGCTATCTTATTCGAAATTATAAATTCGAATTTAAAGTGAATTTATTTTATTTTGATTGATATCAAAGTCAATGTTGTAAACTACATATAAAATACTATTATGTTAAAATTCTAAAAATTTAACAAGCTTATATTATAATTTAAGTTTTAAAATTTTAATAAAATTTTATTTTTATAGAAGCAAGTAAAAAAAAAGAGTACAAAGTAAGGGACACGTGGCGGCTAACGAAGGGCTTGTCCTAACCATCATATTATCTTTTATAGAAAGAAGTATAGATATATAAAAACACAAATACCTAAAAACTCAGTGAGTCAGTTCATATTTTTGGTTTGTATTCTTACTAATTTTGTCCATAATTGTCTTGCAACTCAATATTTAGTTCCATAACTCACTGAGGAAAAAAAAAAATTTAACTGACTCACCAAGTCAACTAAAGTTTTAAATATAAACAATAAATAAAAAAATTATGAAGTAAAATGTAATAATCCCATTATATTCCTCACTATTTTAACATTAATTAAAATTTTATTACATTCAACTTTTAAATCATGAACATTGTAAAATTTGAATGAATTTCTTATTTATTTATTTTTGGTTCAAAAGAAATACAAGAGAAACTAATTATATCTAGGCCATTCAATGCCACCTAAATCATTATTCATTTTTTTGCTAGAAAGTTTCCGCAGTGGTTTTCCTCTAGGAGGGTGTGATCAATTTTGCATTCTTAGTCCTTGTTGATCAAATCTCAATAGCCTGAATGAATTTTATGTGTTCATTTGATTCAACTAGAAAGTTTTTGGTTCAATTTGATTTGTTTATTTGATTCATATAAAAAGATTTTGATTCAGTTAAATATATTTTTTATTTTCTTTAAAATCAGAAGATCACATAGTTAATAAAAAAGATTTTAAATCTCCCATAAGTTCTAATTGTTCAAGGCCAAGTCAATTCCTCCCTCTCCCTCCCAAAAAAACTATATACTGACTTAAGACTAATAAGAAATATTTTGTTTTGAAAATTGAATTAATTTATTTAATTAGTTTTAAATTTTATTTAATTAATAATTTATAAAAAAAAATTAACACAAAAATATAAATATAAATATGAATATAAATTATATTATATTATTATAATATAATAATAAACAATTATAATGCCATTGGCACTTCCATGGCTCCCATTGTCTTGCCATGACTACCACTGTGGTTGTTAATGGCGTCCTATGGTTGTCATTGACAGTGTTGAGTTAACCCCGATGGTTGTCATTGACATTGCTATGATTGCCATTTTGACTAACATTGACATGCCATAGCTGCTATAGCACTTTCATGCCTGTTACTATAATTGCCATTGATGCGGGTAACGCCGAATGTTAAAGCTAGTTATAATAAACATATTGAGTTAGTGGATTTGGGGTTGAGTTTAGGGACAATAATGTCCAACTTTAACAAAATATGGAACCAAGTTTGTGATTTATATATATACTAGTTTGAAAGGCCGGCGTTGCCCGGGTTAGATACAATTGTTTATTACTATTTTATAAAAAAAAATATTGTAATAATTTATGTAAATTTTTAAGTTAAAATAGTTGATATTAAGTGTATATTGTGAGAACCCGAAAATTTTAATGAAACAATTAATAATATGAAAATGTTTTTTATGATGTTCAGTAAAATTATTTTCTGCGTCGCTACATTTCAAGTAATTGAGTTAAAATAAAAATATAATGACTAGGGGTATTTTGATTATTTTGACAATTGTTATGCTCAAGGGCCTTTTGGTCATTTTGACAATTGTTATGCTCAAAGGCATTCTGGTCATTTTGACAAGTGTTATGTGACACCCCCAAATCTGGGCATCCACACCCCAACTTGGGTTGCCAATTTATTATTAAATCCATGTCTTACAAA
>JAUMHB010085245.1:0-11685 GCA_032359685.1 Pittosporum tobira
CCCGATCTTCGATCGGATTATGATTTTGAACATCATATAACTCTCAGGTCCAAAATGACCAACATGCCCTTTGGCACTAAATTACTATTTTAACTCTGTTCTTCAAAACGTAATTGCGAAATATAATTCGACTAAAGAAATAACAAAAGGAAGATTTTTATTTATTAAATCATTCTCAAATATTCGGGTTCTCACAGTAAGGCCTTGAATTTATCGATTTACAGTAGGGTACAAAACCCCAATTCTTCGGTAGGAAGAAATTCGATTTTTGCATAACTGTAAATGTTTTGTGAAATTAAAACAAGGCTTTTGTTCCTGAGTTTATTTAGAATGAATTTGTACTTTAAAGCAACATTTTTTGGTTAAGGATTGAGGAAGAATGAGTTAAAGTTAAGTCGGTATGCCTAGTTTTTTTTAACGCGACCATCATGGTTTCAAAGCTCATATCTTTCTGTTCTTAACTCATTTTTGAATTCTTTCAGTTAGGTTCAATAGCTGGTATTCCTAGCTTCGATTTGATACCTCAGACATCAAAAATTATGGAGGAATGATATTGTAGGACCCCATTTACAGAGGGTTATGCAAACGACCCTAACCCGAAAAAATTTTCCCAAGTCACAATTGGGTTTCTTTCAATTCCTCATTGTTTGTGTTGATTGTTGGTTCTATCAAGTTCCTTATGATGTGAGCATAATTATGGTAATTTGTAATCAATTTTTTGGGCTCCATTTCACTTAGAATCGAGCTTGGTCGGAAATGGTAATCGCCAACCATGGCTGCCACTGCCATGGTAGGAGAAGAAGCAACCGAGACCTTTTGAATGAGGGTTTTAGGGCACGGGGCAGTAAGAATCCATCCTTTCATCAATGAAAGGTTTACAAATCCATGTCCCCCATTGCAACTATGCGTGTAGGTGCGTGAATCAGCCACTGCAAGGACAAGGAGGAACGGTCGGCGGCAACCTGCTGCCTTCGTCGAAGAAGATGAAGGCAGTTGACCAGTTAATGGTCAACTGCTTAATCTCAGTCAAACCCAATTAATTTAATTCCATAATTTATTTAGTTAATACTTTATAAATTATGCTAAAATTATTATAACAATTGCAATTATTTATCTTAATAATATGCTAATATTATTGACATTATTTTTATCCTTTTATTCTAATTATTTTGAGAATGGAAAATACCCCTGTTTAGCCAAATTACCAAAATACCCCTAGTTAGCCAAATTACCAAAATATTCCTGGTTAGCAAAATTACCAAAATGCCCCTAGTTAACCAAATTACCAAAATACCCCTGGTTAGTCAAATTACTAAAATACCCCTCAAGTTTAAGTTATCAAAATACCCTTCTACAGTCAAATTACCAAACTATCCCTAGGTTGGGAAAATTACAAAAATGCCCCTACTCCATACCACCAACCATATTATTTACAAATAATGCTACCGAGTTGGGAATTTCTATGAAGTTTAAATTGTATATTATTGATATTTATCATTTATTGTACAATTTAATCCGATGATGTATTTTAGAATTTTGAAAATACCCCAAAATAAATACAATGAAGGATTGTATGTCGTCAATCAAATGACGAGTTGTTTAAATAATGACGATTTTGCCCTTTAAATTTTTGTGTGCATTTAATATCATTTCAATTAGGAAATTCAAGATGTTTAGTTTTAATTGAGAATGAACAATCGATATTAAGACGAAGTTACTAACATTAGGTCATTATTGATTTAGGAACTGGACAAGAGACGACAAGGGGAGCGTACAAGTAGGCAGGTGCATTTCAAGGAATGCTAGGAAGCTATGCTAAGGCAAGTTAATTATTCTCTACTTGTATAAGTTATTTGTTTCGCTTATACATGTCTAATTACTTCAGGTTCATACATATAATCCTACATTCGTTATACGTGATTGCCATGATTGTATGAGTTGAATACTTATACATTATTGGATATACAAGTATGATTAATATGCTCATTTAAAATGTTCATAAATATCATTCGTGTATGACAAGCCATGATTATTTGAAACGTTAACGTGAACCGTATGAATTATTCTAACTTGAATATTGAATATAGCTAAAGACCGGTGTGCCGGGACCCTACATGGTCAAACCCTGTAGTTGTGACATATACGGGCACGAGTTTGAGTTAAACTTGACTTTGTGTCGAGGATGACTTTATGACATATGTGTCGGGCAAAAATGCCAAATGAAACGAATTGGTGTTTAATTATTCAACTGTTGAATTGCTGTCTTGCATGATATTACTTTAATTCGCTAATCATGCATGTATTATGGAAATTCATTGTTCTAACTCATGAATTTCAAATGAACTGTTTATGACTCAAAACTATCATTTTGACCTTTGGATTGGAAGGAGCGTTGTTTTAAATTAAAAAGCATGAATAGTTTATTTGTTGAGCCCTATCTCTCATTTCTTGTGTTTTGTAAACCTCCCAGAGGTTAGAGAGCGAGGCATGTCCTCCAAAGGCAAGGAAAAGTTAGAGTACTACTAGAGCATTTGGATTTGTCTGACTAGTATGTTTTCATTTATATATGTTGTATGACTTTGTTTTGTACTAGACCCCTGTTATTGTAATGAATATTGTTATTCAAATATTATCGCTTCCATTTTGTATATTCGTAGAATGTGAGATCCTTGTAAGCTATAACAGGGAAAGTTGTCTAATGTGGCAACTCTATGTGTCAATGATTTTAATCTGACGACCAATTTTTCACAAGGATTTTGAGTGGAAAATTGGATGCGTCACACATTACACCCCTTCATTTCTGATGTCTTGAACTTGTTAGGGGTTGGCCTTAGCCAGCTGACTCCCAACTCATATGTATAGATCATTGGCTTCTTAGCCTGGTACCATCGCATGGGTGTGGAAGCCCGTGCGGACTATTTCTAGCACACGTTCTCAATCACCCAATTGGAAGCCTACTTCTAGTCAATCAACAAGAAATCGGGAAGGCCGAAGTGGATTACCCCGGCTTTGAAGCACAAGAAGTGCAAGTCAGAGTGGTTTTTCATCGTGGGGCTTGATCCGCTGGCCTTGCTCGAGTGGGGAAGGCCGTGTAAGATGGTGTACCACTCGCCCATGCAATTGAACAGAGTGCATCTGGAAGAGTACAATGCATTCACCAGGATAAGCAAGGCGGGGAGCCCTTGGCCGTACACCGTAACCTGGGATAACTCTTGGCTGATAGAGCATAAATGTAGGTTTAGGGTTTTTCTTTGCTTCTGTATTTTTTCTTTTCGGCTAATTCAGTTGTCTGAGCCTGTCTTCATGTCTTTTGCAGGCATCAATGAAGATATGATTACTCTAGCCAAGAAGATGGCGATGAAGGAGAAGGCTAAACGGGTGGCCATAGGGCAGGTCACTCGGGATAGCCCAAACCAGCCGAGTTCAACTGCTGGTGTTCGGGTCGCCCCGTCTAGCAGATTAGTGATCGAGCCGAGGCCAGCTCGTAAGACTTCCTCTGTTAGTGGTCCTACTCAAATGGTGGGGCCTACCGACAAAGGGAAAGTTATGGCGGGCAATAAAGGGAAAGCAACAAATAAAGGGAAAGTCATGGAAGTCTTTGCAAAAAAGGGCCGTGTGGAGAAGAGGCCCATTGGGGATTAGGGCCGTATAGATTCCCAGAAGAGGTCAAGGGCCACTGATGACGCCGACCTGTTGAACGTCTGGTCGGTGCCTGCTGGGAGCAATGTACTGGATGCCAACCATAGGAAGGCTGCAATCTGGGCCCTTCTGAGGAATCTACCTCTGGATGGGGACCGGGTAAAAATGGGCTCGGTCGCTTATCCCAAGTCTGCTTTGAATGTCGCATTCTGGATGGTGCATGTGTCATACTTGTTTTTTTTTCGTGTTTAGAACATTTATTATTTTCTTCTCTGACTCTGTCTAGTGTATTGCTGCAGGCAATAAGATGGATGGTGAGCTTAATAAAGGGGACCAACCTCGCAGTGGAGATCACGGGCGGGGCCACTCGGGAGATCATTGTCCTGAAGCAGCGGATGAACGAGGCTGAGGAGGGTGCTACTAAAGCTGCTGCAGAGGCCGCTAAGAAGGCAGAGGAGGCCACCAAGAGGAAGAAAGAGATCTCCCAGGGGCTGAAAGCTGCCGGGGCAAGGGTCATGGAGGTGGAGGTTGCCGTGATGTCCCTCAACAGGCAGCTCGAGGCCGAGTGGGATGCTTATAAGGGCAAGGAGGCCAGTTATAAGAACGAGTTGGTCTCCGCAGGGCAAAGAAGGTAACAGAGGAGTTCAAGGGCTCGACCGATTATAAAGAAATGATCCCTGAGGCCTCCGCCGGTCAGTTCCTACAGGGCTTCAAACGGGCGATCCGCCGGGGTACCAGAAGGGAACTCGATATGAAAGAATTCATAGACTTTTTGGAGGACCCAAAGGCCTTTGATTCTGAGTTTGAGGATGAGCCGGTTGTCGAGTAGCCTACAGGGGGAGCTGCCAAGGAGTTTACTAGGATGCATTTGGATGAGGGGGAGCTGCATGATCTATTTTTGATCAGGAAGCATGCCTAGCCAAGTACTTGTCATCAAACTTTTCAACATTAAACCCAATAATATCAACCTTGGTGGAAGTTGCAATAACATATGCTTGGTTCGAGCTGCTGACCAGAAGTCAATGAGCAATTTACCGCCGGCCTCGAGTAAGGCAATTTGGATGCCCCTAAGGTTGGGTTATGGAAAATTAGGACAGAGGTGGATTGCAGGGCGATGAACCTTCTCTATAAATAGAAATTTTGTAATTCTTTTAAATTGTTAATGAAATCTTAATTTGCTTTCCATTGTTTTGTTTCTATTTAGATGAATGATGAATGCCTTTTGACTCTGAATGGTTAAAACTGAAAAATTTTACCAAGTGTTGAGCCCAATATATAAATAAGACTTAACTCTTTCAAACGGAGTCCGGTCGGAAGCTTATAATTTATTTTGACAAAATTTACAAGTGTAAACAACTTGTGACTTGATAAAGATTGATAAAATACGGTAAAATTCGCCAAGTGTAAATAGCTCAGAATTTTGAAAGTAACTTAACAAATGTTTCCCAAGTGGATGAAAGAGCAAGTTTATTTTTGAAATACCGGTCGAACTTTTGAGCCTTGATTTTGAATCAAATTAGGCTTTTTAATTAAGTCGTAAAAACTCGGGCGGCTATCCCATAGTATGCCCCCAAGTTTAATCATGCTTTGGTTTACCTTAGGCATGCTGAAACTTTAGGAGTGACTTTGGGAGTAATGTTAGGTTGAGAGTTTAAATTGCCCCCCAAACCGGGAGGATGGCACCGGTTGGGGTTAAACATGCATTGTGATTATGTTTACTTGTGCTCCATGCCCGAGTGTTTGAGGTGCGTAGGTGGGAAATGAAACAAAAATGTGATTAGTTTACTCGTGTCCCTTGGACCAAGTGTATTTGGCCGCACCGATGGGGCGTATAAGTGAAACAAGCGTAATTAGTTTACTCATGCCCTCGGACCAAGTGTATTTGGCAGTGCGGATGGGGCGTATAAGTGAAACATAAGCATGGTTAGTTTACTCGTGCCCCTCGGACCGAGTGTATTCGGCCGCGTGATCGGTGAGAAGTGCAAGTGTACACTAACTAGATTATAGTAAAAATATCGTTCCCACGAGGATTGAAATCAATTATGTATCAATTTTGACTATTCTTTAACGTATCTAATTTGATTGATAAAAGCTTTGGTTTTTAATTTAAAGGAACTAACTACTTAATAAAAACAAAAATAACTAAACTAATAAATTTTAAGGTTTTATCAATAATGAGAATGTGTGTTAAGATTTCGACTTCATCTACCCGTTCATAATTAAATAAATTAGTTTACCATGCAAGTTATGGAATTTATTCTATTATGATAGTGGAATCTCCCTAAATTAGTTGCTACTTTATTTCTAGTTATAGCCCCCCTACTTCAATTATTAACATCTCCATGCAAAATTTAAATAAAATGAAGAGCATTAAGTTTTATGGAAATTTCCGGATTCACTAACCATAACACTCGTTTAGATATAGTTACTATTGAAACTACACAAACAACCTAACTATCTTTAGCTAAATTTAATTTGTGGTTATGTTTCACGTTAGCTCTCACTAGTCTTCTCCTCTCGGTACTTGAACTATATGACAAAGATCAACCAAACATTGGCCAGATATCTAGAAGCATCAAGAACATGAAACATAACTCGCAACATAATAAACTCGCATAAAAACATGATAAACGATAATCTAATTAATCATGGGCAGGATCCATCTAATCTTAGTACAAAGAAAATTAGAACATAATTGTATTAAATAAGAATAAAGAAGAGTTTAGAATAATATAACCCATAAAGTTACTCGTATGAAAAGCCTTCATCTTGTATGAAAAAGCTTCCACCGAGCACCATCTATAACTTCTACTACTATCCTACTAGCTATGAATTATGAAAATTAAGTATCTGATTTGGTTTGAGATCTAGGCTATTTATAGGGTCAGAATTACAATCCGAATCTAACTCAAATTCGTGCTCTGGATTGAATCCTTCTTTTAGAATCAGAATAGGAATCAAAAACCGAAGTTCGACTGCTTCCCACGGGCTACCCGTGGCCCTTGCCACGGCTTGCC
Source organism: Pittosporum tobira (assembly GCA_032359685.1). Taxonomy (NCBI): domain Eukaryota; kingdom Viridiplantae; phylum Streptophyta; class Magnoliopsida; order Apiales; family Pittosporaceae; genus Pittosporum; species Pittosporum tobira. Next base: position 6,657 of record JAUMHB010085245.1, read on the forward strand.
AGTGGCTCCTCCCATGGGTTACCCGTGGGAGCTGCTGAATCGTGAATTTTTTCTCTGTTTTGCTATCTCTTCAGCCTATCTTCGTTCTTTGTCCGTTCCAAGCCTAGAATCGCACGAAAAGAGGTCCAAAAGCTTACAAAACAAAGTCCAAACAAGGAGTAGTGATCCAAACTAAATATATAACAATTATTGCATAATTGATTGGGCTTTTAAGCAAATATTCATAAATCAAGAGTAAAAAATAGCAAAATATTAATTCCAAAATAGCTCTTATCAAATTGCCCCAAGCTTAAACTCTTGCTCATCCCCAAGAAAACTAATCAATAAACATATCTAAGGGAAATTCAACCTCTTGATTTACAATTCTCAAACCAAATGAATTAATAAAGTTGGTTAGGAAAATGATCGAAAACTAGCAATTCATAAGTTATAAATCAACACCAAATCATGCACATGCAAAACTCCAAATAATTTAAAACTTAAATATCCATAGCAAGTCTACAGTCTCTTAAATCTCCCCTACTCCCTACAAATTGTTATATAAGTGTTCGCGTGCTCATGTGCAGAAAGTATTAGCTCATAGATATTTAAAATATCTCAGTTGGACTTTTATCTTTAACCCTTGCACCATAGGCCTCCGACTAATGGATGGTTTCTCTTACCCATCGACATGGATCATCCCCTTGAATACCAAGATTTCAAAGGACCACTTGATTTTTCCTCTTTTTTTTTCTATAGAGTTGATGGGCATTTTGTCTCGTTTCTTTCCAACTCTTTATTTTTATTTATTTTTTTTAGAGGTCAAGTGTTTCTCCAATAACCAAAAATATTCAAGAGTCACCATGAAAGTCTAAGTACTTTACTCTCATCTAACAGTCTTTCCAAAACAATTTAATATGTATGAGTTAACATGTAGTGATTTGAAACAACTTATACTGCAATGATAGGATAACAAGGGATTTTCTAAAGTCTCTAGGCCCATTACGGATACATGATGATTTAAATATACAAAATCTGACACATACAATCCTAAGCATTAATTTATTAAAAACAAATCACTAGTTCTAAATAAACCAAAAAAAATAAAAATTAGATTATAAATAAACCCATGAAAAATTCAACCCCATAGCAGATAGAAATAGCTCCCCCAAGCTTAAAACGTGCTTTATCCTCAATTTAAGAAGAAAACGAGAACTCACAAAATCACGGCAGTGGTCCGAAGTGAACTTTAGAGAGATGCCACTGGTGCATTTGTTGGAGCATAGTCATCATCTCCTGCTGGGTGGCCTGCATCGTAGTCTGATTGGTGTGCAGCTCATGAATTGATGCCTGTAATCCGGCAAATGTGGACGGGGTAGTTGAGGTGGGAGGAGCTGTGGAAAAGCTAGGTCCGGTGGAATGGCTGGGACCTGTGGAGTACCTGGAACCGGTGGAGTGGCTAAGACCTTCTTCCTCGGTAGGAGTCATGGGAATGTCCAAATAAATATCATCATCAAAATCAAAGTCTGCATCCTCGTCGCCAGTCCCTAAATCATACTTCCAATTAGCCTGGTCTTGAACTAATGTGCGTGCATCAGGAAGTAACATGGTGTACTGGGATCCCCTGAAAAGAAATGACGAACCACCATCCTCATCGCCACACAAGACTCAATATCGATGTGAGGATTGCTGGTGGCCTAGTCCAAGGTGGTAACATCATATCCCAAGTGTAAGGTGATCGGAGTGATCAATGTCCCCTCAAATCGATTTGCCGACCTTCAGCAGATGACGAATCATGAAAGATCTAGTATCAAAAAGAGTGCATGTCGTCATTGCCCAAAGGAAAAAGAGCTCATCCTAGCACACCACCCTGTCATTGTCCCTACACCCAAACACTGTATGTGCCATGAATCTGTGCATGTAACAAAAACAAGGACTGTACAGTGAAGTAGCCTTGAGGTTTGAAGAATTGAACACTGCCCCACTAGTAAGCTCGCCCCAAAACCGTCCATCAATAAATTCGAGAGAAATGCACCGTGTGCCCCCCAGTGGAAAACCATAGATGGAATTCAGCTCAACCAAAGTCAACACATGCTCATTATTAAAAAATTGAAATGAAATATGCCCCTCCACCGCATGATGGCCCTGTAAAACCTCCGCCTTAAGTGAACTCAAAAACTCCAAAGTGAACTAAATGTACGTGTTATATTTTTGATTTAGAAATGTATCGCACCCAGCTCGACCATATAACCACAAAATATCACCCATCATACCCAACAACTCAAGAGTCGGCTCATGTATGTAGCGAGTATTGAGCATTCGATGATTAACTAAAGCATTGTACCTGGTCTCTTGTTGATCGTCACGGAATATGATGCCGAATGGATTTTGAGGTGGTGGTGAAGGGTCTCATCATTGCCTGGCTGTTCCCCATGATGATTCACCTCCAACTCGTCGTTTGGGAGCCATATAATGTGTTTTAGGATGTGATGGTGGAGTAGGATGTGGGAAATTTTTTGTGGGTACGATGTTCGCAATGCAGTGGAGGAAATTTTTGAGTATGAATTATTTGAAATAGTCAGGAAACTTTGAAACGGTCGAAAGGGAGTGAAAGAAAATGAAAAGGCACGAAAATACAATTTTATAGCCGGAATCGCTCACAACCATGGCTCTTGCCATGGCCTGCCCATGGATGAAGCTACCACGGCCTTTTCGCTTACCACAGCCATGGCTGACCGTGGTGGATGCTGTGTCTTTTCCCATGGCCGTGGCTTATTTCACGGTCTGACCATAGCATCTGCTGGTTCTTTCCCACGACCTTGGCTGGTGCCACGGCCGGACCGTGGTAGGTGCTGGAATCTACATCTTTTCACCTCCCACGATCGTGGCTCCTGCCACGGTCTGATCGTGGGGAATTTTTTTTTTTTTTTTACATAATCGGAAGGAAAGGAAAAAGCGTAGGTTGCCTCCTACGTAGCACTCGTTTTAAAGTTGCTAGCCCAACTTTCCCGATTCCATAAATTTTAACGAGGATCTGGTAATGTCAGAATGACATTAACGGGGTCAAAAACTCCTCTTGAGTATATCTTCAATCTATGGCCATTGACCTTGAAAGTTTCCTTTTTATCATTTGTAATTTCAACAGTGCCATATGGAAACACTTTTGTGACAGTGAAAAGGCCATTCCAGCAAGATTTCAACTTTCCTAGGAAGAGACGAAGATGGGAGTTATATAATAAAACACTTTGGCTGACCTAAAATTCCTTCTAGTGATGTGCCGATCATGCCACTTCTTTGTTTTCTCTTTATATATTCTCGCACTCTCGTACGCGTCCTGGCGAAGTTCATCTAGTTCATGTAATTGGAGTAGCCTCTTCTCACCCGCTGCTTGTAAGTCGAAATTGAGAAATCTCATAGCCCAATATGATCAATGTTCAAGTTCCACCGACAAATGACATGTCTTACCATACACAAGCCTAAATGGTGACATTTCGATAGGAGTTTTGAAGGCAGTTTTGTAAGCCCATAGTGCATCATCAAGCTTAGTTGACCAATCCTTTCTATTAGAGTTAACCGTCTTCTCGAGGATAGCCTTGAGTTCCCGATTGGATACTTCTACTTGGCCACTGGTCTGCGGATGATATGCAACTGCAATTCGGTGGGTAACGCCATACTTCTGTAATAGTGATGTGAACTGTTTATTGATAAAATGTGTACCATTATCACTAATTATTTCTCATGGTGCACCAAAGCAGGTAAAGATATTATTCTTCAAAAATTTTGCCACGTTCTTTGCTTCGCAAGTGGGGAGAGCGATTGCTTCCACCCATTTAGAAATATATTCCACAGCGACAAGGACGTATGCATTCCCATAGGATGGAGGAAAGGGGCCGACACCCTATACATCAAACAATTCACATTCCAGGATGTTATTAAGGGGCATCTCGTTCCTTTTTGAGATATTTCCCATCCTTTGGCATTGATCACAAGCTGTAATATACATTACAGCATTGAATATCGCAGGCCAATAAAACCCAGCTTGCAGAACTTTAGCGGCTATTTTGTTAGCACCAAAGTGTCCTCCGGCAGGCCCATTGTGGCAATGGTAGAGAATATTTGCAACCTCCTCGTGAGCCACACATCTTCTAATTATCCCGTCGGAACATGTCTTAAACAGATATGGCCCATCCCACAAATAAAATTTGAACTCAGAGAAGAATCGCTTCTTTTGTTGAAAGGATAAGTCAGGGGGTAACATTTTACCTACTAGATAATTGAAAATGTCAGGATACTATGGAGATGTCATCCGGGTGGCAAACAGGGTCTCGTCCGGAAAGTTTTCTCGTATTGTTTTAGTGACTTCGAGAGCATTTGGAAGTCTGCTTAAGTGATCAGCCACCAAGTTTTCGGTGTCTTTCTTGTCCCTTATTTCCACATCAAATTATTGAAGTAAGAGGATCCATCGGATTAATCGAGGTTTTGCATCCTTCTTTTGAAGTAAATACTTCAAAGCCTCATGATTAGTGACTACTATTACCTTTAAGCCAATGAGATAAGATCGAAACTTATCAAAGACAAATACCACGGCCAGAAGCTCTTTCTCTGTGGTGGCATAATTTAGCTGTGCTTCAGTTAATGTTCTACTAACATAATAGATCAGGTGAAAAATCTTATCCTTCCGTTGACCTAGAACAGCCCCAATAGAAGTGTCGCTAGCATCGCATATCATCTCGAGTGGTATGGTCCAGTCACGATGGGTCATTATTGGTGTAGAAAGAATGAAATGGCCGTAAACAATCTTCATTAAAATTGAATTTGGCATCCTTTTCTAGCAATGTAAAAAGGGGTCTGGCAATTTCGAGAAGTCTTTAATGAATCTGCGATAAAATCCCGCGTGGCCCAATCCACCTCAATCGAAGTAACTTAATAGATGTTGGTGGGGGTAGATCAAATATTACTTCGATTTTTGCCCGATCCACCTCAATGCCTTTTTCAGAGATTTTATGGCCCAAGACAATTCCTTCGTTGACCATGAAATGATATTTTTCCC